>PVIH01004521.1:0-130768 GCA_004025045.1 Sigmodon hispidus
GTATTCTTCTGTGGACTTATTGATTGTTTGTGATTTCATGGATGTATCTGGGGTCCTTAGGTTGTAGTTTTCCCTCTAATACTCTCTGTAGTGCTGGATTGGTAGATAGATATTGTTTCAGTCTGACTTTGTCCTGAAATACCTTGTTTACTCCATCTATGGTGATTGATAATTTTGCAGGGTATAGTATTCTAGTTTGTCATCCATGCTGTTTTAGCGTCTGTATAACTTCTGACCAAGCCCTTCTAGCTTTCATCGTTTCCATTGAATAGTCAGGCATTATTCTGATGGGTCTGCCTTTATATGTGAGTTGGCCCTTTTCTTTTGCAGCTCTTAAACTTTTTTCTTTGTTCTGTATGTTTTGTGGCTTGATTATAATGTGGCACGCTGACTTTTTTTTGGGATCATATCTATTTGGTGTTCTGTAAGCTTCTTGTATCTTTATAGGCATTTCCTTCTTCAGGTTAGGGAAGTTTTCTTCTATGATTTTATTGAAAACATTATCTGTGCCTTTGAGCTGGTATTCTTCGCCTTCTTCTATTCCTATTATTCTAAAATTAGGTCTTTTCATGGTGTCCCAGATTTCCTGAACATTTTGAGTTATGGCTTTTTTAGTTTTACTATTTTCTTTGACTGATATATCTATTTGAGCTACTGAGTCTTCTACTTCAGAGATTCTATCTTCCATCTCTTGAACTCTGTTTGTTATCCTTGTATCTGTGGTTCCAGCTTTTTTCTTCAGGTTTTCTATTTCCATCTTTGCTTCATTTTGTGCCTTTTTTATTGCTTCTATTTCAGCTTTTATTTCAGCCTTTATTTCAGCTTTTAGTTCCTGGCATGTTTCTTTCATAGATTTGTTCATCTCTTCCAATTTTTTGTTTGTATTTTCTTCTATTTCTTTAAGGCTTTTTTTCATATCTTCTTTTAGAGCTTCAATGATCATCAAAAAGGAATTTTTGGTGTTGCTTCCTTCTGTTTACTCTTCATTGCTCAGTTCAGGTCTTGTATTTGTAAGATCGCCACTCTCTTCTGGAGTTACCATATTGTCCTTTGTAGTATTATGTAATTTTTTGCACTGACGTTTGCCCATGGCTTCAGTTGTTCACGATTAGATGGGTCCTGGTCAGTTGTGGCACTCGGGTTTGTGTGCCTCCTGTCACCTCTCTGGTCAGGGTCTGATTCTGTCTTTTAGAGACCCCTGCTGTTGTTGGTTTGCTCAGTTCGAGGTCGTGGTGGGTAGCCGTGCAAATTCCCTCAGCAGGAGCTGTGGGTGTGGTCAGGGGCAGAGTTTACCTGCGCCTGCTCCAGAGTGCCCTGGGACTCTGCAGACAGCACTTGGTCCCGGGAGCAGAACTGGAAGCAATGGGCTTGAAAGTCTTTAATATCTTTCTTAATTTCTTTCTTGACTGAGGTGGTTCAGCTGAGTGATGTTTATTTCCCAGAGATGGTAGGCTTCCTGTGATTTTTGATGTTGTTGAACTCTAACATTAGGGCCTGGTGATCTGATATGATACAAGGGACTATTTCCATTTTTTATATCTTTTGATATTTGCTTTATGAACAATTATGTGGTCAATTTTAGACAAAGTTCCATGAGGTGCTGAGAAATATGTATATTTCTTTGTATTTGGGTGGAAGCTTTTTTAAATATCTATTAAATCCATTTACATCATAACCTCTGTTAGACTCCTTATTTCTCTATTGTGTCTCTGTCTGGTTGACCAATACCAAGGTGAAAGTGGGGTATTGAGGTCTCCCACTATTAGGATATGAGAGTTGATATGGGATTTGAGCTTGAGTTGATGTGGGATTTGAGCTTTAGTATTTTTTTTTTTTTTTACATAAATACGTGCCCTTGTATTAGGGGCGTAAGTATTCAGGATTAAAATCTCTTCTTGACCAATTTTTCCTGAGATGAATAAGTAATGTCCATCCTGGTCTCTTTTAATTGATTTTAGTTTGAAGTCTACTTTATTTGATATTATAAAATGGCAACCCCAGCTTGTTTCTTAGGGCCATTTGCTTTGGAAATTTTTTCCCAACCCTTTACTCTGAGCCTGTGTCTGTCTTTAAGGTTGAAGTGTGTTTCTTGTATGCAGCAGAAGGATGGCTTCTATTTTTATATCCATCATGTTAGTGTGTGTCTTTTTTTAACTTTATTTATTTATTTTATTTATCTGCCTTGGTGTTTGCCTGGAACTGGAACTATAGACAGTTGTTAGCTGCCATGTGGGTGCTGGGAATCGAACCCGGGTCCTCTGGAAGAGCAGACGGTGCTCTTAACCACTGAACCATTCCTCCAGCCCCAGTGTGTGTCTTTTTATAGGTGAATTGAGTCCAGTGATCTTAAGGGATATTAGTAACCACTGATTGATATTACCTGTTATTTTTGGTGGTGGATTGTATGTATTTCCTTTCTCTGGGTTTTTCTTCAGTTTAGTTATTGATTGTTTGTGGTTTCATGGGTGTATCTGGGATCCTTAGGTTGGAGTTTTCCCTCTAATGCTTTCTGAAGGGCCAGATGTGTAAATAGGTATTATTTAAGTGTGACTTTGTCATGAACTATTTTGTTTACTCCATCTATGATGATTGATAGTTTTGTTGGGTACAGTAGTCTAGGTTGGCAGCCTTGCTCTTTCAGTGTCTGTATAACTTCTGCCCAAGACCTTCTTGCTTTCATTGTTTCCTTTGAATAGTCTGGTGTTATTCTGATTGGTCTGCCTTTATATGTGAGTTGGCCCTTTTCTTTTGCAGCTCTTAAACTTTTTTCTTTGTTCTGTATGTTTTGTGGCTTGATTATAATGTGGCACGCTGACTTTTTTTTGGGATCATATCTATTTGGTGTTCTGTAAGCTTCTTGTATCTTTATAGGCATTTCCTTTTTAGGTTGGGAAAGTTTTCTTCTATGATTTTATTGAATACATTATCTGTGCCTTTGAGCTGGAATTCTTCTTCTTCTATTCCTATTATTCTCAGGTTAGGATTTTTCATGGTATCCCAAATTTCCTGAACATTTTGTGTTATGGTTTTTTTTGGTTTTAGTGTTTTCTTTGACTGATATATCTATTTCTGCTATTGAGTTTTCCACTCTAGAGATTCTCTGTTCTGTCTCTTGGATTCTTTTGGTTATGCTTGTGTCTGTAGTTTCAGCTCTTTCCTTCAGAATTTCTATTTCCTCCTTTGCCTCATTTTGTGCCTTCTTTATTGCTTCTATTTCACTTCTTATATCCTGGAATGTTTCTTTCATTTTTTGGTTTTCCTTTTCTTGGTTTTCTTTCTAGGATTTGTTCATCTTTTTCAATTTTTTGTTTGCATTTTTTTGTATTACTTTAAGGGAATTTTTCATATTCTCTTTCAATGCTTCAATAATCTTCATAAAGCTGTTTTTGTCGATGTTTCCTTCTGATTCTTCTTCAATGCTCTGTTTACATCTTGTAGTTGTAGAACCATCAGTTTCTTCTGGTGTTGCCGTGTTCTTTATATTGCTATATGTATTCTTACACTGGCCTCTGCCTATGGCTTCAGTGGTTCACAATTAGTTAGCACCCAGTCATTTGTGGCTAGAGGGCTTATGCGTCTCCTGTCTGCTCTGAGCAAGGGGCTGTTAGATCTTTAACTCTGCTCTGGACAGGGTACTTCGTTTCCAAGGCCCTCAGTCCTTGTCTGATGATGCAATTCGCCCTGGAGACAGAGATCAACCCGGCAGGGCCTAGAGCCTTCTGCTGGGATGAGTCTGAGATCAGACTCTTGGGTGTGAGCCTGATCCCTACTAGGGATTCTCTGCACTGTGGCCCAGGGGGTGGGAACCACTTACCTTTGACTTCGCTTAGGATGGGGATGGAGTTTCAAAGCCCTTGGTCCTTATGTGATGACGCCATTCGTCCTGGAGACAGGGCCCAGTTTGGCAGGGCCTAGGGCCTTCTTTGACTCTGTTCTGGATGGGGACAGAATTTCAAAGCCCCCCATCCTTGTCTGATGATGCTTTTGGCCCTGGAAATGGGGCTCAGCCGGCAGGGCCTAGAACCTGCTGTGATGAGTCTGAGATCAGACCACCGTTGGGTGCGAGCCGGATCCCGGAGAGGAATTCTCCCGATTGTGGCCCAGCGGGTAGCATACGCTCACCTTTGACTCTATCTACTCTGGATAGGGGCAGAGTTTCAAAGCTCCTTGTGATTTTCTTATTGATATGCATTGTAATAGCTTTCTTTTTATTTCTGTTGTATTAATTTAGATCTCCTCTTTTTTGTTTCACTTAGTTTGGTTATGAGTTTCTTGATCTTGTTTATTTTTTCAAAAACCCAAATCTCGGTTTCAATAATAGTTTTGTTTGTTTGTTTTTTGTTTTATTTATTTTTATTTTAATCTAACTCTTTCTGTCCATCTACTACATTTAGTTTTGGCTTATTTTCTTTTTCCAAAGCCTTAAGGAACATCATTGTGGTGGTTTGAATAGGAATGGGCCCTATAGACTCTTGAATACTCCATGGGGAGTGGTATATAAGGAAATATGGCCTTGTTGAAGTAGCTGTGGCTTTGTTGGCGGAGGTGGGTCACTAGGAGCTGGTCTTTGAGGTCTCAGATGCTTAAGCTGTGCCCATTGTGGCAGTCTCTTCATGCTACCTGGAGATCCAGATGTAGCACTCTCAGCTACCTTTCCAGTGTGCTTGTGTGACATCATGTTTCCCACTGTCATGATAATGGACTATACACCAGCCCCAATTAAATGTTTTCTTTTATAAGAGTTGCTATAGTCATGGTATCTCTTCTCAGCAATAAAACTCTAACTAAGACAATTATTAAATTACTTGTTTGAGATTTCTCTGACATTTTTATATGCTCTATAGAACACAACTACCAAACAGAAAAGGATAGTGGTATAAAATAAAACTATTACTAAATACTGCTGTGAGGATAATAGTCTATCGGAATGATGATAGAATCCCCCAAATTTAGTACAGAAACTGAGAATAAAAGGTAAGAGCATGTTGACACACAACATAGGATCATTGCCTCCCTACTGTGGCTTGTGTGAAAAATTTTAAAAATCAAATGTTAAATCTCAACACTCCAAATAAATATTAAGCAATATCAGACCCTCCTCAGTAGCCATGAGTCAATGAGTCAGGATAGATTAACTGATGCTCCAAAACTGAAAAACAAACAAAAGAAAAAAACTAAAATTTAGTAATAGAAAGTCACAAAACTTTCCTTCCTGCTCATACTGCATGTTCTTCAGGAACATAGATCTCTCTCTCTCTCTCTCTCTCTCTCTCTCTCTCTCTCTCTCTCTCTCTCTCTCTCTCTCTTCAAATAGATGACATAACTATTTGGAACAGTGATTATACCAGCCACACAGTCAAAGACTCTTATGCCCCCAGTTACATGGTTTACTCTACTACAAAGGAGTCAGCAAATGCTGTCTGAGTATGTGTCAGAAAGGTAGGAAGTAATAAGTAGTTTGCAAAATAGTACCAATAAGTGGCACATATAGAGTGTTTTGCATGTGATCTTCCTACTAATCAAGATACTTTCTGTTTCTTCCACCATAGAAAAGCTGACCCAGTACCAGAAATGACCACTCCTGAACAAATGTACTCCAACGTCATGCAGACTCTGAAGTATCTAAATTCCCACCTGCCCAATGGCAGCTATGTTATTTTATATGGTCTACCAGATGGAACTTTTCTCTGGGATAATTTACACAATCGATATCACCCTCTAGGTATATTATGCTTTCAGATTCTTTTCACTGTGTGCATGTATGTGAATGTATGTATGATGTCTACAGTCATACATATGATGTGTGTATGTGCAATGTCTGTATGTATTTATGTGTATGATGTATAGTTATAGTATTTGATATGTGTAGTGTGTATATGTGATGACTGTGATATGTAATGTGATGTATATGTGTAATATGTGATATGTATATGATATTGATGCAGGAGAAATTCAAAGAAGTAAAATTTATATTATAAAGGATTCACTAATAAGCTTTCTTGGGAAATATTAAGTTATATAAAGTAAAATTTAAGCCTCCAACAGGACTGAAAGATAAATAAGTATATTAACCAGGCTTGTTAGAAACTGTGAGAAAGAAAATTCTGTGCGTAACTGATGTTTAGGGATGCTGAGAAAGCTACTGCTGCTGTTTGTTCACTGAGATTGACCTTCATTTGGGCCTATTCCAGTAACAAAAGACAACCCTGAGTTATAACCACCCTTTAGGCCTATCCCAATATTAAAGAATATGCCTCCATGATCAAGGAGTAAACACAGGCTCACAACCAATTAGGTCCTGGCTGCCATAAAGTCTGTATGCTCTTGTCAGGAAAACATAATTCTGTCATATGGGCAAGACAAGCCCAGGTGACAGCTACTCAAAAGGAACAACTTTATGTACTTTAAAAATATTTCTACCAATAAAGAAATTTAAGGGTGACAGCTTATATGGAATACATAAAGCCAAGGCATATGTAAGTAAAATCTTCTGTGCATGGCTGGCTCTTCTTTGAGCATGAGTCAGGGGTTTCTCTTGAGTATGTAACTTCTATGTGTTTTTCAATCTCTCCTCTTCCTCCTCCTCCCCCGCATCCTCTTCTTTTTCTTTTTATAAATTCCTGGTTAAGCCAACTTCACTACTTCACTCAAGAAATTCCACCTCCATTCACATGAGGAAAGAATTAATAATGAGCTCTGTAGTCTCTTTACTGGAGGGGAAAAGTAGATATCTACATTCAGCTATTTAAAATAATGTCATTTGCTCCATGAAAGTGTATCACACACATCATTCAAGCAAAACACTGCCCTGCCTTGCCTTCTGCCCTGCCTTGCCTAAGGAGAGCATAACTTCCCTGTTCATACAACTTCTTATCCTTATAGATAAAAATATGATAATTTACAGAACTTAACTCCTTTCTGAATGGCTTTGGGTGTTTAAAGGATAACCGCTTAGGCTGGGGAAGTCTCTTTGAGCCATGGCGTGTGAAGACTGTAGCTGCCTAACAAATCCCATAAGACCACTGAATTTCTTCTGCTAAGAGATGCTTGGGGGGAGTGTCCTTCACGTCTATTCCGTCAGACCAGTAGTGAGATGATTTGAAGTTTTCTGATTTTAAATTCCATTTTCTCTCCATAAGCTCTGATTAGACCTGCTATGTAAATTCCTTCAAATTGACCACTCATTAAACAATAGATAATAATGACACTGTGCAACTTGGGGATGAAGGAAGGCGAAGCAATGATTAGAGAAACCTACCCAGCCCCAGCACTGGGGGAGGGAATGGAGGCAGGAAGGCTCTGTAGCTCGATGGCAGCTGGCCTTGTGGAGTCAGTGAGCTTCAGATTCAGTGACAGACCTTTTCTTAAAAAAATAAGGTGAAGAGTAAATGAGAAAGGTACTTGACATTGACCTCTGTCCTACTCTGTCAACACACACACACACACACACACACACACACACATACACATGAACATATAATTTTCAGATCTTGATAGTTATTGGTCATTGTGGACAGAATCAGAGATTTTTTTCTTTTTGTTGCTGGCATCAAAGCTGTACTTTGGTGTTCTAAGCTGTACTACTGAGCTACATCCTGAGACCCCTGTTGATTAAGGAGGATGTCTTTTCTGACCAGGGATTACAGACACACACAACCTTTTTATACTAGAGCTGTTCAACTGGAGGGAAGGTTAAAAATCAAGATAACATCTAAAAAGCAAATGATTAAGAGTCAGCACAAGCAGAGGGGGAAAGCCATAGCCCGCTTCCTTCCCTTAGGTCATTAGTCCACCGTAAGCATGCACAAGCACCCTTCTGGATGAGTGCCACAGATGTGTCCTTCCTTCAGATCGGCAAATGCAAGACAGAAAAAAAAAAAAAACACTTATTAATGTTTCCCATCTACCTTCTACTATATTACAAAGACTTCATCCTGTTAGAAGACCTATCCCTCTGTCCATCATGGTTAGAGCAAGCCAGTGTGGAACAGTAAGCAATAGAAGACACAG
Organism: Sigmodon hispidus; assembly: GCA_004025045.1. Taxonomy (NCBI): domain Eukaryota; kingdom Metazoa; phylum Chordata; class Mammalia; order Rodentia; family Cricetidae; genus Sigmodon; species Sigmodon hispidus. Next base: position 8,011 of record PVIH01004521.1, read on the forward strand.
GGAGAGAGACTGGGCTTGATGAACCAGGATATACCGAGGGCCCTCATCCAGGGAGATCCTGCTACCTTGGCAGGAGAGCAGAAGGGAAGAGCAAAGCTGTGACTGGGCTTAACCCTGAAGGACTATCCAGTAGTGATGTTCCCAGTATCCATGGAGCAGGACAAAGTCAGTTCTTCTGGATATCAAACCAATCAAGGCTTGAAAGAGGAGGAGGGGAAATACATTAGTACTCACAGTGGGTAGCATCCACTTAGCTTGAAAAGGCTTCAGCCACTAAGCAAAATAAGAGAATAAAGAAGAATATACATGAGTACCAGCCAAAGTAGCTCAATTCTTCCATGCAGCCTAATCCCAACAAGGAACAAGACAGTGTTAGAGTGGGGTTTAAAAAGCCAAGAACATAAGCAGAATAAGGACGACTCCAAAGCATAATTCAGTCACTGCTTTTAATTCACCTAAAATGTGAAGACACCATAGAAAGACCTAGGGAATCACCATGACTTCACTGGCAGTAGTCACCTGTGGCCTCCAAGACCTGACATTCCCTCACCATACTGGGAGATCACGTATACTCCCTCCAAAACAAGCAAGTCAGATCTACTTCTCCGTAACTTATTTAAGGTACATGTAAAAACAAGGGTCTGTTCCATCAGCTGCCATCTTTCTCTTGACTCTGAGATGCTCTAATATCCTCTCTTATGTTTCTTAATGTTTGAGAACCAGTGTGAAAAGTGGTTAATGGCCACAGCATCAGCTGCTCATGCTGGAGATTGGTGGGGGAGCTGGATTTTGTATGCCAATACACCATGGTAACTGACTGATTCTGGGGTGGATATACCATAGAGAGGGAGAAGAACATCACCAAGAGAGAAGATATCACAATGTCTATATATGCTTTGAAGACTTCTGGATAGACTCCAGGGCATTAGGCTTTTCACCATTGTGACATACTCCTCAAGACAAATGGTGTAGAGAAAACTTGTCTATTTGGGCTCCTTATGCAGAAGATTCAGACGCCATGCTTGGCCCCATGTGCCCCTACAGTGTCATGGCAATGGAGGTGTATGGAGAGTGAGGTTCTTTACCTGATGCCTAATAGAAAACAGACAGGAAAGGAGGAAACTGGAAGCTAGGTATAACTTCTAAAGATGCAATTCCAAAAAACTAGGGCTACCTCTTAAGATTTCTAGGCAGGACCTCTTAATACAGCATTATAGGCTGGGAGATTAGTGTTTTGGACATGAAATAGGACATATTTCATATGCAAACCATAATAATCCATTCAGCACTTTCCCTTTGTTCCTATGTACCTCTTTAACCTGAGTAAAAAATAACCATGAGGTGGTACATTTTCTAACTAGAACTCAGTAAGGCAACTATGGAGAAATTCTTAATCCATTGTCATCAAAAGGGACAGATATTCACTGATATCCCCATTCTGCCCAGGTGTAACTGAGCCACCCCAGTCATATTTGAAAGGCTTGGGTTCAGAATTTCAGACATTCTGAATGCCAGTTCCTCAGCAGAAAATAACAGGCACAGACCTACATGTTTCATAAACCCAGAAAGGCACATTCAATCAATTCCAACCTTCAATGGGGCTCCTTGCCCCTCAGAGAAACTTGGAATTTGATGACATTATCAAGGAGAAGGTGTTACTTGAAAAGCTTTGCTCAAATTACTTGGTCCATTTAGAGCTGTAGGAGATTCTATCTTCCTCTGGGGGTTAGATGAGGCCCACACTCCAGTTCTGCCCTCTCCAAGCCTAAGAAGTACTTGGGCATAGATTCCTAGGGCCCCTTCCTACCTTGGGCTCAGACAGAAGGAAAATACAGGCATTCCTCAAAGCTATGCTGATTGATAAATCGAATCAAGATAAATGCCAGTATCTGAAAGGGAGACGGGATCACCTACAAATATGTCTGAGCATTGCCATTTGATTCCATATGACATATCAGACCTCGGTGTTTTTCAGGCCAGCTAAATAAAGATGTGACCTATGAACGCTTCTTCTCCTTCCTGAGCTGCCTCCAGGTAAGGCCAGAGGCCCGCTCCATAACCTCATCTCACACACACACACACACACACACACACACACACACACACACACACACATGCACACACATGCACACACACGCACGCATACACAAATGCAAGCACATGTGTTCTCACACCTCTTACTGTGTCTGTGCCTCTATAATCAGAGTGTTCTTTATCTTCCCTCAGGTCAGTCCCTGTAACGGCTGGATGTCTTCCAACAAAACCCTTCGGACACTTACTTCTCAGGTAGAGCTGTTGAGTTTTCTGTCCCTGTGTTTGCTATAACTTTGGGGGCCAGGAGGATGGCTTGGGAGCCAAGAGTATTTGCTGTACAAGTTTGAGAGCCTGAGTTCAAATCACCACCACATATATAAGAAGCTGGGCATAATTACATAGACGGCTGTAACTATGATACTGTGGGGGACTGACGTGAGTTATCTCTGGGCTAGTTATCTCTAGCCAGCCTCGCTCCAAGTTCAATAGGAGAACCTGTCCTGTGGTAATACAGCAGACAGTGACAGAGCAAGCCACTCAGCACTCTTCTCTGACCTCAATGCCTGTGTATGACACACACGTGTGTGTACACACACACGTAAGCACATAAACACATGCACACACACACACACACAAATTCAGTCTTAGGCAATAGCTCAAGCAGTCAGTGAATTACTTGCCATGTAATCATAAGGACGGAGTTCGGCCCCCAGCACCCATGTGAGAAAGCAGAAGCAGTGGGGCAGTTGTAATGTCAGTGCTCGGGAGCATCCCTGAGGTTCACTAGCCATCCAGATAACCTAACTAAATGAGCAAGTCCAGGCCAATGAGAGTCCTTCTCTCCAAAACCATATTGGATTAATCCTAAAGAATAATGTCTGAGGTTGTCTTTTGCCATATATACACATGTACACACATCTGCATACATACCTACACATGTGTGGGCACATGTGCATGCATAGAGAAAAAAATCATCCATGTATCAGTATACGGTACCTATTATCACTTCCATAGGTATTTTGGGTTTTGTCCACTATACTGAGAATACTCAGACAAATTCCAATGTTCATAAACTGTTTCTTCACATTGTAAAATACAACTACTTTGTAGTATTCAGCATATTAATGTGGCAGAACTTATTCCAGCCTTTTGTGTGGTTGGACACATGGATGTTTCCAGTTCTTGCCCGTGATGAATAACAAGATGTGTGTTGTGTGGTCTCTATTTCCTATACACAAGCTCCTATAAGATATATTGGTCATGTTAAGGATTTGATCTGTATCGCCAAACTATTTTTTAAAACTATGAAACTAACCTGCATTTTTGTTCATTCACCCTGACATACAATATTATTGAGGTTGTTCGTCTCCTCTTTGTCAAAGTCATGCAGGAAAAGTAGAATCTTATTACTTTAATTTACACCAGTTTGACTCCTAATGAATAGTAACATTCTTTATATGTTCACTGGTCATTTGCACATGAATACACTTTTCTGTGCAGAGATGTTTTTGGCTGATGGCTTGGAGATAGAAAAGTGGAGTGGTGTGTGGGAGATCAATTTCTTTTTCTGACTGTCTCATGAAAGTCAAAGCTGAGGTTTCATGGAATTCTCTACTCCCTTGTATTCAGAGAGCAGAACAACTCTCCAATACGCTGAAAAAAATTGCAACCACCGAGGCATTCACAAACTTTGATCTTTTCTACATGGATTTTGCCTTCCATGAAAGTAAGTAGCTTGCTTTTGTCTTGACAGTAGACAAGTGCAGCAGCTGCAATGTGGACTGTGTCACATAGTGCATGGCGCAGATGAGGCCTGATCCCCCCTGCCTATCTGACACCATGACTCTTAGCAGTGAAAAAAGATGAAGCATGAGGCACTGTCTGACAGGTTGAGAATCAATGCCACCTCCTCACTTCACCCTCATTCCAGAGCCTCTGAATCAACAGGACCAGGGGCCAACTTATGTGCATGCTAAAAATGGATATGACAGAAGTGAGGCCATGCCTTCTGTGGTAGAGTACTGAACTACCTAGAATACACCTGAACCTGAAACTAAACAGAATCTCGTAGAGAGAGGCAAAAATAAATGTCCTTTGAAAAGTAAAGCATGTCCCAACTGTCTGGAAAGAGTTTTTTTTTCTTTTATAGCGTTCTATCTAGACATAGACATCACTGACAAGTGGCCACACAAACTCAGGCTTACTTACTGGAGACACTGGAGATTTATTTATCCTTTACATCTTGACTACTTTCTTTTTAAAAATTAGTTATTGTTGGTAACCCTCCCAAGATACATTTTCATTGTTAAGCAATTTTTCTACATGAGAAATTGATTGACTGTCAGCTGAGATGATGCTAATGAAATGCTGCAGTATGTGCAACAGAGGGAAGATTTCTCATCTCTGTCCCTCAACTTTAGCCCCTCAGCCCAGGCATCTGGAATGGAGCAGATGGCCATCATGAATTATTGAATATTATATTAGCTGACATGCTTTGCATTGCAGACTGTAGTACTTCAGCTATGAACATCAGTTCAACAAGACTGATCAGTCTTTACTAGATTCCCTGATACATGACACACATCTCTCTCATGGGGAGAGACATTTTGATAAATAACCTCTCATTAAAATGCAGAGTAAAAGACTTATTAATGAATTCTTGATGTAAACAAATGCACCACCAAGTGATCTTTGATCATTACCAACCTTGAATGTGAGGAAAGTTATTAAAAATCTAATAATGTCTAACATCCACGTGGGACATTTTTTATTGTCCAGAATGATTTCTACAACTGTCATTCATTATCTCTGCTGCTGCAGGCCATTTGCTGGACATCTCTAAACTTTCCAGTTCCAAACTTCATGTGGGATTCATTTTTAAATGTTTTTATTAGCATATATTAATTATACATATTAATGGTTTCGTTGTGACTTTTTAAACATGCACATAATATACTTCAATCATATTCGCCTCCTAATACCATCTTGCCTTCCTCCCACACACATCAATACTCTTCTACTTCCCCTTGACCTTCAGGTCTCTGTGTCTATGTACGACACAGTGAGTTTCATTAGGGTTATTTACAAGTGCTTGTGTGGAAATTTGTTTACAGGAACATATGCACCTTACCAAGAGCTACACCACTAAAAAAAAATGTGTCTGTCTCCTCCATCAACCATTTTCCACACTTAAGTATTAAGTCCCTTGCTTGGAAATTCCTATTAACAATGAGAGGAATTTCTTGTTTCATAATTCCTCTTTAATTTATACAAAACAGGCGTTTTGCCAGATTCCTCTTGTCCATCTGAAGTTATTGAGTATCCAAACAGGGAAGACATTTGGGCATAGTAAAAGAGGAGTGGAGGCAGAGGATGGTGTTCTGGGACCTTTCTGTATGAATGCCTCATACAGCATTTAATGGTTATGTACTGCTATGTCTATTTCTGAAAGTGCCAGAATTTGTATCTCCCTTTCAGAGACTATTTTAATATATTGACTTGTGGCCAAGTTAAGAAATTTTAAACTTGAAATCTTAGCACTTATCATATTAGGTAGAATGATCATCTATTCCAGATCCATCTCCTCTGGGGGTAACATCCCACCTTAGAAATCACGGCACCATATTACCCTTGAAATCTGTCGCAGTGCTTATAGCCCAGTATTTATAAGCATGTTCTCATCTTAGTTCAGACATAGATCACAGGAATGTGGAATAGGAAGGACCAGACAACCATTGGCTGGCATCATCCACTGGCTCTTCACCATTGTGTGTAAAGCACCCCCTACATTCTTCCACATAACTCTTCTCTGTCAGAGCCCAACCAGCTCCCACCATCATTCATACATGAGAAACTATCTACCCAAGAAAAACAGAATATAAATGCATCTCATTATCACCCAGCTCTCCTTTTATCAGAAATAAAAACCCAGTGGAGGCATTTATTAAATCTGCAGTCTGGAGCCCTATGAAAATTGCCCTGGTTTCCACACTGTATTAAAGCTAACTACCACACCACACATGTCCTCCTTTTTCATCACACTGAAATGCACAATTTTATATCCTTGTGACAGAGAAAAATCATAGCTGAGCATTCCTGTCACTTGAAGGTAAGCACCAGACCGATTTGCTCTTCACCCTGACAGCCTGGGTCCAGCACTGAAAGGTGATGGCTCATTCGTTTGTCTTTGCTGACTCATTCTCCAACTGCTTATGAACTAAGCAGAAGTAGAAAATTTGCCCCCAAGACATGTCAACTTGAGCATGTGACATTATTTTCCTTGTATTCCTCCTCCCCAGTGGTGAAACAAAGAAAATGTTTCTTGACTAAAGGCCATTTTCACATTGACAGTTTAAACCGGTTCCTGCTGCCCTTGGCTTCAAAGACAGCCCAGCTGTAGTAAACTTAGGCTCTTTTTCCCTCCCTTCTACATCTGCAAAAGCAGCCAATGACCTCGTGATGCCAATGAGAATGTAGATTTCTATTTAAAATATCTGCTAGTTTTGCTACTCATCAAAGCAAGAGCTACCATATGCCCTACAAATCCTTCTCTACCGCTTCTGTGGCTTTATGAAGAGAAAGCCATGAATAGAATTTTTTGACTTACAGATTAAAAAAATGTATTATGTACGAAATCTGAATAGATGTTTCATGACCATTCAAGAAGCTTAACTTAGTTCCTCCAGAGCACAGATAGGAGGTCCTGGGAGATGGCTGTGTTAGTAAATATGAGGACCTGAGTGCAGATCCCAACACAGACATAGAAATAGGGTCCAGTGGCATGTTTCTGTAATCCTACCACTGAGCAGGTCCATGAAGCTCTTTGCCAGACAGCCCAGACAAGTTGATGAGCTCCAGGTTCAGTGAGAAATCTTGTCACAAAAATGAATGTGTTGAGCAACTGAGGAAAAAGCTCAACATCTACCTCCAGTGTAGAGATGTGTTAGATACTTAATAAAAAGCATTCTGGACTATCAGAGAAGAAATCTACCCACAGTCAATCCAGAAGGATCAGAGAGTAGCAACACATCTCTAATCCCAGCAGATCTGAGTTTGAGGCCAGCTTGGTTTACAGAAGGAGTTCCAGGCTCCCAGGCAGGCTGTGATGACGCCTTGCCTTTAATCCCATGACTCTAAAGACAGAGATCTTACTGTATTTCTGTGAGTTCAGGGCTAAGTACAAAATAATAGTAGCTCATACAATTAATCTTAACCTGGATGAGACACTGGGTGAAGAAAGTATTTAAGGCAGGCATAGGAAAACAGATTAGGCATTAAAAGCAAAGACTTAGGAGCGAGGCTAAGGATGCTGGATGATAGATGGATGAGATTTGACTGGTGTTTCACTCTTTGATATTTTAGCTTTTCAACAACATCTGGCTCTGAGTTTCTTTTAATACAACCAGTATATATGCAACACTTTAGTATCCCCACACACATGCACACACACATGCAATCACACACACATGAACATGCAAATGACAATTCATGGACACATAAAAACAAGTGGGAAGAACTAGTTTGCCATGTTGTCCTTGATTGGCTGATTGGGCTTCCTCCTCCTCCTCCTCCTCCTCCTCCTCCTCCTCCTCCTCCTCCTCCTTCTTCTTCTTCTTCTTCAACCTTCTATTTATTATAGACAATTAGCACTGAAATAGAAAGGAAAATAAAAATATTCTGAGTTGTGGTCAAAAAAGAAAGATCTTTAAATCTTCATTGATATAATTTCAATGCAAAATGTACCCTTAAAAGTAGCAGTGGGTAATTGCTGTCAGTTATGTGAGTGTCTCATAAAGAAACATTACATGAGGAGGCTTTCTAAGGATAAAAGTACAGTCGGGATACCCTTCTAGATTCACAGAAAGGCATTCCAGACCAAAACAGTAAGTCAAACCAGAGGTAAATACAAGAGAAGGAAGCATAATGGGGCAAGGGGTGTGTATGCTTTAACTTCCTGTCTGTTATATATAAGCTCTGTGTTTACATACAGATATGTGAAGTAATTTCAGTGACAGTATTTCAAGGCTTGATTTGATGAGAATTGAAAAACTATTTTAAAAGAGTATTTATGTGGATACACTAAGTATTGATGCTTAGTAAAATGATACCATCAATGCAATTAGTTTTTTATTATATAGAGCCACACACTTTTATGTATAAATATTAAAATTTACTGTGTCAAATCTCTGTTGAAAGATGATACATTAGGGTATTAAAAATAAATTAAGTAGCTAAATCAATAAGCAACTCCAAGAATCCAAGTGTTCCCGAGAAGGGAGAACAGTTTTCAAGACAGAACCATCTAGAGAAGAAAGGAAGCAAGATAAGGCTAAATTGCTCCTTCCAAGATAAACCCAAGTGTCCCCTGAGTTTTGTTCTGACTGGATTTTGAAACCACTTCTCATTTCTGGATGGGTAGAAGTCTGTTAGAGAACTACAAAGAGAAATGGTGCTACTTAGATGCCAGCAAGACTCTGGTGAAATTCACTTTAGCCCCTACAAGGATTCTTTTTTTCCTTTTTTTTATTATGAATAAAGTCGTTTTTTTTTTATCCATGTATATCCTTGTTCAAGCTCCCTTCCCCCTCCCGCCCCTCCCAGTCACTCTCTCTTCTCCCCATCTCTTTATCTCCTCCCCAACAAAGGCAGGAGGTCCCAAGGTCCCAATGTGGCTTAGTCAGCATCCACTCCTGGCAGATCCACTTTCTTCACCCCAACATTAAGACTGGGTCAGGTGTTCCTCTAGAGGGAGTGGGATCCAAGGTTCAAGTCCAAGATCTTTCAGATCCCAAGCTGTTCAGTGGTTGTGGTTTGCAGCTTGGACATACTTTGCTTTTTACTTTTTTATTTAGAGTCCACTAATGAGTGAGCACATACCCTGCTTCTCTTTCTGGGTTTGTGATACCTCACTCAGGAGGATAGTCTCCAAATCCATCCATTTGCCTGCAAATTTTAGGATATAATTTCTTCTTACTGCTGAGTAGTACTTCATTGTGTGGATGGACCACAGTTTGTTAATCCATTCTTCAGTTGAGGGGCATCTAGGTTGTTTCCAAGTTCTTTCTATTACAAATAATGCTGCTATGAACATAGTTGAGCTAATACCTTTGGAGTGTAAATGTGCATCTTTAGGGTATATACCCAGAACTGGTATTGCTGGATCATTGGGGAGATTGATTCCTAGTTTTCTGAGAAACCGCCATACTGCATTCCAGAGTTGCTGAACAAGCTTACACTCCCACCAACAATGGAGGAGTGTTCCCCTTGCTCCGCATCCTCTTCAGCATAGGCTATCAACTGTGTCTTTTATCTTAGCAACTCTGACAGGTGTCAGGTGGTATCTCAAGATTTTTTTGATTTGCATTTCTCTGATGGCTAAAGATGATGAGCACTTTTTCAAGTGTCTTTCAGCTATTCATAATTCTTCTGCTGAGAATTCCCTTTTTAGTTCTGAACCCCATTTTTTGATTGGGTTATTCAAGGTTTTGGGCTCTTGTTTCTTGAGTTCTTTATATATTTTAGAGATCAGTCCTCTATCACTTGTAGGGTTGGTGAAAAGCTTTTCCCATTCTGTAGGCTGTCATTTTGTCCTATTGACAGTGTCCTTGGCTTTACAGAAGCTTCTCAGTTTCAGAAGGTCCCATTTATTGATTGTTGTTCTTAGTGTCTGTGCCACTGGTGTTATATTTAGGAAGTGGTAACCTGTGCCAATTTGTTGGAAGGTATTTCTCACTTTCTTTTCTATCAGGTTCAGTGTGACTGGGTTTATGTTGAAGTCTTTGATCCACTTGGATTTGAGTTTTGTGCAGGGTGGCAGGCATGGATCTATTTGCATTTCTCTATACACTACCATCCAGCTATACCGACACCATTTATTAAAGATACTTTTTTTTCCATTGAATATTTTGGGCCTCTTTGTCAAAGATCAGGTGTTCATAGGTTTTGGGGTTTATGTCGGGATCTTCAATTCGATTCCATTGATCCACAAGTATGTATTTATGCCAGTACCAGACTGTTTTTATTATTGTAGCTCTATAGTATAACTTGAAGTCAGGGATGGTGATGCCTCCTGAGGTTGTTTTGTTGAGCAAAATTGTTTTGGCAATCCTGACTTTCCTGTTATTTCAAATGAACTTTAGTATTGTTCTTTCAAGGACGGTAAAATATTGCATTGGAATTTTGATGGGAAGTGCATTGAATCTGCAGATTGCTTTTGGTAGAATTGCCATTTTTACTATGTTGATCCTACCTGTCCAGAAACATGGGAGATCCTTCCATTTTCTGATATCCTCTTCAATTTCTTTCTTCAGTCATTGTCTTTGTCAAATAGGTCTGTTGCTTCTTTGATTATAGTTACTCCAAGGTATTTAATGCTATTTATAGCTATTATAAAGGGTATATTTCTTTTTCAGCCCTTTTGTCTTTAGTGTATAGGAGGGCTACTGATTTCTTTCAGTTAATCTTGCATTCTGCTACATTGCTAAAGGTGTTTATCTGCTGTAGAAGTTCCCTGGTAGAATTTTATGGATCACTTATGTATAAAATCATATCATCTGCAAATAGAGATAGTTTCACTTCTTCATTTCCAATTTGTATCCCCTTAATTTCCTTTTGTTCTCTTATTGCTTTGGCTAAAACTTTGAGAACCATATTGAATAGATAAGGGGACAAAGGACATCCTAGTCTAGTTCCTGATTTTAGTGGGATTGCTGTGAGTTTTTCTCCATAAGTTTGATGTTGGCTGTCATCTTGTAAATCACCTTTACTATATTTAGATGTTTTCCCTGTATTCCTGATCTCTCCAGGGCTTTTATCATAAAGGAATGTTGCATTTTGTCAAAGGTTTTCTCATCATCTAAGTATATGATCATATGGGTTTTTTTTCCCTTCAATTTGTTTGTATGATGGATGACATTTATAGGTTTTTTGTATGTTGAACCATCCCTGCATTTCTGGGATGAAGCCTACTTGATCATGGTGGATGATGTTTTTTATATATTGTTGTATACAGTTTGCCAAAATTTTGTTGAGAATTTTTGCATCAATATTCATGAGGGAAATTGATCTGTAATTCTCCTTTTTTGTTGCGTTTTTGAGTGGCTTGAGTATTAGGGTAATTGTGGCCTCATAAAAGGAATTTAGAAATATGCCTTCAGTTTCTATTGTGTGAAATATTTGCGCAGCAATAGTAGTAATTCTTCTTTGAATGTCTGGTAGAATTCTGCACTGAAACCATCTGGACCTGGGCTTTTTTCACTTGGGAGGCTTTTTTTTAACAGCTTTAATTTCCTTTAGGGTTATAGGTCACTTTAGGTAATTACTCTAGTCTTTATTTAATTTGGGGGAATGGTATCTGTCCAAAAAGCTGTTTATTTCTTCATGGTTTTTCTTTTTTGTGGAATATAGATTTTTCAAAATATGACTTGATAATTTTCTGGATTTCCTGGGGATCTGTTGTTATGTCCCTCTTTTCATTTCTGATTTTGTTGATTTGGATATACTCTCTCTCCTTTTTGGTTAGTTTGGATTAGAGCTTATCTATCTTGCTGACTTTCTCAAAGAACCAACTCTTTGATTCATTGATTCTTTGTGTTGTTCTTATTGTTTCAATTGTATTGATTTCAGCTCTAAGTTTGATTATTTCCTGCCATCTACTCCTTCTAGATGAGTTTGCTTCTAATTGTTCTAAGGCTTTCAGCTGTGCTGTTAGTTCTCTAGTGTGGGATTTCTCTAGGTTTTTCATATAGGCATCTAGTGCTATGAATTTATCTTTTAAGACTGCCTTCATTTTGTCTCACAAGTTTGTGTACATTGTGAATTCATTTTCATTAAATTCTAGGAAGACTTTGATTTCTTTCTTAATTTCTTCCTTGACCCAGAGGTGGTTAGGTGGAGTGATGTTTAGTTTCCATGAGTTGGTAGGCTTTCTGTAATTTTTGATGTTGTTGAGTTCTAACTTTAGTCCCTGGTATTCCGATATGATACAAGGGATTATTTCCATTTTTTGTATTGGTTGATATTTGCTTTATGACTAATTATATGATCAATTTTAGACAAAGTTCCATGAGGTACTGAGAAATATATATATTCCTATGCATATGTGTGGAAGCTTCTGTAAATATCTATTAAACCCATTTCATCATAACCTCTGTTAGACTATTTCTGTTTAGTCTCTGTCTGGTTGACCTATCTAGGGGTGAAAGTGGGGTATTGAAGTTTCCCACTATGAGAGAGTATTGATGTGGGATTTGATCTTTAGCAGTGTTTCTTTTACATAGATAGGTGCCCTTATATTAGGGGCATAAATATTCAAGATTGAAATCTTCTCTTGACCAATTTTTCCTGTGATGAGTAAGTAATGTCCATCCTGGTCCCTCTTTATTGATTTTAGTTTAAAGTCTACTTTGTTAGATATTAGGGTGGCAACCCCAGCTTATTTCTTAGGGCCATTTGATTGGAAAATCTTTTCTCAACCCTTCACTCTGAGCCTGTGTCTGTCTTTGTGGTTGAGGTGTGTTTCTTGTATGCAGCAGAAGAATGGCTTCTCTTTTTGCATCCTTCTTTATTTAGTGTGTATCTTTTTATAGATAAGTTGAGTCCATTGATATTAAGGGATATTAGTGACCACTGATTGATGTTTTCTGCTATTTTTGGTGGTAGCTTGTATGTATTTCCTTTCTCTGGGCTTTTCTTCTGTGTGCTTCCTTCGTGAGAAAGAAATAAGCACCATGTTTGTTCCTGCATTTCTCCTGAAAACATAGAATCCTATCCTGAAACTGTCACAAAGAATCATTCCAGCTAGCAATAGTCAAGGTACAAATAGAACTTGTAGTCTTGCCTGTGAGTTACCCACCCTTAAATGTTATAGTCCTGATGGCCACTTCTTTGTGGTAACTAGTACATTTGAAGACACAATAGTTGTGTGGGAGAAAATGCTTCTCCTGTGGACTGCCTTATTGTATACTTGGTAACTCTGTGCCATGTTCCTTTAATAGTAACTAGTATTTCCTATGGCAAAGAAGTTATTGTCAAGGCTGGACTCTGCCACGATAGTGTATTGTGATGTGAATTTTAGACAGAATTTTGAATCATGGATAAACTTCCCAGTTAAAAGGAATATATTATTATTATGGGTCTCATTTAGAAATGTCTAAGTGTGGTGATAATGGGAAGAAGTTCTTGACTGGGGTAGCAACTCAGTGTTAAAGCCCGTGTTCTATGTACAGGAGCCATGGCCTCCAGTACCCTCTTGCCACACCACAAGAAGAAAACAGCCCCTTCCTCCCCACATTACATCCCAGTTCCATGGCAAAACTTAGCAAGTAAATATCCTCCTCCCTTTGTTTTATTCCTCACTGCTTTGTCCCCCTTCCATATTCCCACAAGTGTGGGGATTTTTTGTTTATTCTCCAAAGGGAATAAGAGAGAATGACCATTTCCTTTTATTTTGAAAATGGTAATCAATTTTGATGATTTAATTTTATGTCTGTCCTGTGAAGAGATACATCAACATCTCTTCATTCCTCTGAGAGCTACATATTTTAGCTTGGCACTCACTGATGCACATAAAAATTAAATTAAAATGGAAATATTTTAGAACAACTTTATCAACATTGAATCACATTGGGAGCAACTACTGCATAAGCGACTCTAATGTCTTTAGGACAGGAAGCCTAGCAATGGTTCCCTCCATAAGCTCTGTCTTAGTTTAAACCATTTTTAACAAACTCACATTTGCCTTCCACTGTGAAATTTTCTCACCCAATCATTTCAGTTCTTTTATAGATTTTCTTCTGGTCACTGAAAACATACTTCTGGGTTTTTTTTATTTGAAAAACGTATGATTTATTATACATAAATTACTCATTAATAGTACTTACTTAAAAGAAGATATGAAGGACTCATGTCAGCTGCTGACATTATTTTCAGAGCTGGTTTACAAAGTGCACTCAAATTAGTCTCATTAGTTTTAGTAACACCCTTTCATTGTGTGTTAAGTGGTTTCATTAGTGTATACCAATTTTACATAGCAGTGGGTAAAGGTTGAACTTGTGATTCAACGTTCTCTGCAAATGTGAAGAGTCACAAAGTCCTGTGAGAGTACTTCCTGCTTTTCTTCCTACACAAGAAAAGCCCTGAAGATCCCAGGAAAGTCCACTGCTCACTATGTATCTACTTATAGCAAAGACCTCTGACTCCTGACTTTCCTCATTTACCTCTTGCAATTTCCTGTATCTGAGGTTTTAGCTGAGCTCCGTTACTGGCCTGGTCTTATGAACACTACCTAGGAACTCCTGATTATCTATTAGTCACCTTGGGCTGCTATATTTAAATATCAAAGCCTGAGTAGCCCAGAATAACAGACTTTTATTTATACAATCCTAGATTATTCTAAGATCATGATGCTTACGTAGTTGGGTTCTGGTGAGAGCCCTTTACTAGGTTTTTAGACTACCACATGGCAAAGCTCTCTGAAACCTCTTTTATTGTTGCACTAATTTTATCCATGATAATTCTACCTCCTGGCCTAGCTAGTAGATCCCAAAGGATCCACCTCTTATCACCATCAGTCACAGCAGGGTTAGTCTCTTAATAGATAAACTAGAGAATGACCCCAATAGTGTGTTGGTAAGTAGCATTTGCATTTTTTGTAATACTTTAAATGAGTTGTTTGTCCACTATGCCATTGTGTTGTGGATTTATTTCCTTCTGAGGACTAATATATCAGTCCATCCAATATCCTGTTGGGGATAAAATTTATTCTTTCATCTGTAAACATCTGTAGAGCAGAAAGTGAATTGGATCTAAAAATAAAGGAAGTTGCAGAGACATAAGTGAGGTGAAAGGTACACAATGGAATGGAAGCAATGTCACCTTTGAGGTTTGAAGGACTAGAGCCTGATGTCTGTACTAAGTGGAATCCCTGCCCCAACCCATCCTTGTTCATTTCTGTCTTAAAGACCTCATGGAAGAGCAAGGAGAGAGGAGATGGATACTATAGAAATATAAAAAGCCCCCAAGTGTCCATGGAGGTGACCTTAGCTCTGTATTCAGAGAAATTCCTCAAATTCCTCTTTCTTCATTACAAGTAGTTTTTGGATAGTCAAACTGGAAATGGTTTTGATAGCTAACATAGAGCTGGGAAGTTGAAAAGCAAGTTCAAGGAAAGAGCAGAAAACTGGTTCATCTTTTGTTGGACAAGAGGGAAGGGAAGAACCAGAAGCAAGCATGGATGAATTGTACAGCACATGTCCAGGCAGAGGGGGGAATGGGCTAGAAGCATCCCTGAGCAGGCAGAGCCAGCATGTGGTTAGGACGGAGACTTGGAGCACACAGGAGCCTCAGAACAGAATGCAAAGGAATTTAGAGCAATTCCATTTGAACCTAAAACAGAAAGCCAGATTCCAAGGTTGTGCCCCCCAAAAATGGCAGAACAGACAGGCAATGTCAACAGGGGCAGGAAAACTTCCTATGGCCACTCTCCTTTGCAGAACACTGAAGCCAAAGGCAGGAAACAATCTGTTGAGGAGTGCAAGCTGGTTTAGAAGAACTAACTGAGCCCTCTCCTTCCTAATAGTAGTGTGGCTTCCTTATCAGGGTAGATCTTAGCTTTCCAATAAAAAGACAAAGCCATATTGGTCCTCGGGAGGAAATAAAAGGGATCCTCCTCTACCCAACCAAAGCGATTTGAGGTTCCAAATGGGGACACTCCACAACACAATGACACAGTGGACAGACAATCCATTTAGTGTATTACAAAAAATACAAATGCTACTTACCAATAGAAGCATCTTCTGACAACCACCAATAAAACCCAGGAACATTCTATAAAGGAGTCAAAGGAGCTGGGTATGCTGGTACACACCTAGTAATGCAAGTGCTCGGATGTAGGACCAGGAGAGTTAGAAGTTTAAGGCCATCCTTAGAGATCTAGCAAGTTTGAGATTAACACAAGCTATATATAACCCTGTCTCTAAAACAAATAAAACAAAAGCCAAGCCACCTATATCACAATGCTCAGGAATAAGGTAAAGGGATCATCAGCATGACATTTCCCCCTGATCTCTGACAGGGGAAACATTATTTGCCACCTCAGGAACAAGGGTTGGACAGTAAGAAAAGAGGGATTCTCTGCAGTAATTAAAAAAGCAACAGAGGATTGATTCAGTCTCATGCCAATGACTTCACCAGAGAGTGCCCCCATCCTTTTCTGGGGTAAGGAGAAGGAAAGGGCACAGTCCTCTGGCCTTAGATTGGGGAGACTTGGGGAGGGGTGGAAAGAACAATTGGAATTGTACTTACACTGCAGGTTTTGATGAATACCAGGAAAGAGGTGCTGTTCCAGGAGCAGGAAGTCTCTGATGATTCTCTCTGAAGGGACTGCAATTTCTTCGAGGAATCCTTATTGACTTTGTGATATTACAACATAAGATTAATTGCACTGCTGCCTTGGAGAAATGACATGCATACTCTTTTATCCCTGTTGAAGGACAGTTTTATTACTTTTCATCACTATGGGGCTCATAATATTTTCTCTGTAGCCATGCTCTCTCTAAATGCAATGTTGAGATAATTTTATGCAATTATATTTCTGACATGCTGTATGATTGTTCAAGGTGATTGCTTGACACATGTAGGCAGTGTCTGCAAATGGCAGCACATGAAAGGAGATATTAGCAAAATGTCATCCTCACTTCTGCAGAGGCCTGTCTCACCACAAGAGGAAAAGATCAGATGGAGTGAAATTGTTGCTGCACATTTTAGCACTCACTTGATTTCCTCTGCCCTCCCTGCCACACAAGCCACATCCACTCGGCACTTTCATACATGCTCTTTATAGCTTAGAAAAAAAAATCACAGTGGGTAGATGATTGCTATTCAGAAAACTGCCAGCCTAAGGCAACAGCTCAGAAGAAGCCATGAATGAGGTTAAATAAGGGCTGGAGGGCTGGAGAGACTCTGTGGTTAAGAGCACTGGCTGCTCTTCCGGAAGACTAGGATTCAATTCCCAGCACCCACATGACAACTCACTACCATTTGAAAGACAGGGATCTGATGTCCTCTTGTAGTCTCCATGGGCACCAAGTACATGGGTAGCACACTGATATGCATCCATGCACAAGAATTGAAGAAAGAAACAGGGGAGACTGGATGATATCACTTTAGCTCCTTGACCTTGGCATCATAAAACTCATCTATAACCCTCCGATTATGTGTTCTTTAGTCATAGAGGAGTGGCAGAGAAGAGGTGGCCAGCCGTGGCAGCTCATTGAACCCGTAGATGGATTCCACCCCAATGAGGTAAGTAGTTGCTAAGGCAATCTGCTTGGTTTTCTAAAATATATGTATGTATACATATGTTAGTTTGTATCCTAGTTTATTCCCAGAAAGATTTTTTAGATAGTGTACACATACCACACACACACACACACACACACACACACACACACACACACACACACACACACACACAACATTGGAAATTCAGTAAAATAATGTGAGAGTCAGAGGGAAAGCCAAATAATCTCTGACATGGTTTCTATAGTTCATAAAATGTGTGGAATGCAGTCCTGAGAAACTGTCTCAGTAGACCTACAAAACCTGCTCAGGGCTCTCTAATGGCTGATGAGAAAAGAGGCATCAGCTGTGATTTCCATTTAAAAAAAATGTCAATACCTAGAAAAATAATGCAAGATATGCTCAAAATACATTCTATACATGAATGAAATTCTCAAAAAATTAAAATGTACATACTTAAATGTATATAAGCAGCAATAATTGCAAGGATTCCTGAAAGTGATATGTGTGGGAAAAGGTGTATGGATCTCTCTAGAAAGAACACTGTTGGAGAACAGCGCCTTTAGCAATGTCCTGCAGTAAGAGCCATTCTTCCTCTCAAGAATCCAAGCAGCACTGTGATGGGGCTGTTCTCTGGCTTCTTTGTAAGTCATCAGAGCTGAGGGCTGGGACTTAAGACACTCGTCCCCACTCCCCCACCACCACCCTGCCACCAGCCACAGAAGCTCTGCTTTCATCCGCCCATATACTTGACTTGCTTGTGACATTTCTATTTTAAAAAGAGAAGAAAGAATGGGCGAGTTCTTGTGTCACTTGAAAATCCTAAAAGCTGCTTCTCCACAGGGTGGGATGGCCATTTGTCTCAGGCAGTCCCCTGTCACCATAGGCACTCTGACCCAGCTTTGGTCAGCATGACATGGCGATGATAAAGCCCCACCCCCTGGCTGAGTGCAGGAAGGGCCAGATATACCCTTGAGAACTTGAAAGGAATTCATCTTCCCCAACTCTGGGCTCAGCAATTGTCCATAGGCATGGTAAAAAATTATCTCATAAGGAAAGAAAAAAGAAAGGCATGACTAATGGGTGGACAACAATGAAGACCTCAATGCATGATAAACTTGAAAGAGAAGATTAAATAATCTCACAGTTTAAAACAGCCAATTTTTTTAAAATTTTAGTAATGCACTCTGAATATGGAATTTCTTATGTGTCAGATAAATTAGTTGTTCAGAGAATTATTGACTAGAAACTAGTAATTGGGATCTGGCTCCACAAAAAAAAATAATAATAATAAAATAAAAAAATGGTGGGTTTCTTTTTCCTGAATAATGTGAAGCTCACCCTCTTTTTTAGAAGTGGGTTTTTCTTGTGTTGTCCAGGCTGCTGGGTTCAAAGTCCTCTTCCTGCCCAGCTGCCCACCCAGTTAGAGCTAAAGCCACAAACACACCTCCTCCCATTGAGATAGGAGTTCTTGAGCTTCTATGGGCACAACAGAATTCCTATAGAAGATAAAGATATGAAAAGCTGGTATGCCACAGTGTCACCTGAAACACAAAGAACATGCTTAAAGATCAAAGAAATCTTTGTTTGTCACTTCGGACATACTTGTTTGCTGTATAAAATGTCAGCCTGTCCATGTCTGACTCCTAAAATAATTTTAGAGTTTAATATCTACCATATTGGGAGCCTATCCTGGTCTGCATATGCTTTACACACAATTGGTTATTGCAATAAGAGCCCCGACGCCTAATATGTCCCATAGCCTTAACATGATTCCTATAGTGTTTGTTCCACAGTGCACAGGTGAGTGACAAGTGAGTGACCATGGCATAGCCAAGTTTAACATGGGCAGCAGTGGGATGCTATGCTCAATCCCCCTACCTATCATACATACTGAGCTTAAAAGTCCAGATTGGTAACTTGCCACCATCCAATAGTATGTGTTGAGTGCCTACCCAACTGTCAGAACCGAAAAATAAGCAGGAAAACACTTTTGTTGTTTAAGATTATAGCATATAGCAGGAGAGAAATGAAGAAATAAATAAATAATGTGGTAACTGTCTCTAAGTGTGCAAGCAAGAATGATATCATGGGGGATGAGATGGGACAGCAGAGGAAGATGGTGTTAGAAAAGGATGTCTAGAGGATGTAACATCAGAACTAAGACCACGAATAGCAAAGGGAATGAAGAGGCAGGAAAAGGCTTTGAGCACAGGAAACAGCACAAGCAAAAATATGAAGACAGAAAGAAAGCTGAGAATGCTGGAGGGGACCCACGTGCTTCAGTGCAGCTTGGACAGAGAGATGTGACTGAGAAGGAGAAGAAGGAAGAGGGAATCCTCAGCAGATCCTAGGAAGCCTGCATGCATTTCATCTTTTTACAATAGAAATAAGGCCAATAGATGTTTCCAAGCCAGAAATCAGACTTAATTCCTAAAAGATAACATAATAGGACTGGGCTGTAGCTCAGCAATACAGAGCCTGTTCAGAATGTTTGAAGTAATTTGATGCCCTCACCATATCTACATCTATACCTGTGTCCATATCTACAAACATATCTGCAATGTCAATACAGACAATTCTTAGGTGAAGGTTAACTGAAAAAATAAAAAGAAATTAAGAAGAAAAAAATATACTGTACAGACCCAAGGCCTGTGGATATGACATAGCTCTGCCTTGTGAAATATCTACCTGAAGTTACAGTATCCGAAGAGTCACTTAAGGCATCACTGGGCCTAGAATCAGATAACAGAAAATGGAAAGCATTGGAAGAGCCACAGGCGTTCCCCAGACCTAGTTCCCTTCATGTCCTCTTCAGCCATGTGTTAACATCTTTGATGCCTCTCACCTTGAAACCACACTCCCTGCAAAACAATGTTCTGCTGTCACCATCCTGGCAATCACTCAAAGTCTCTTAAAAATTCACAGGCAGCATCTGACTCTCTACAGACCAACCATGTTAAAGAAGAATGAGGCCTATAAACCCATAAGCAGGACACGGGAAGACAATTGTTTCTGTCTGAGGATAAATAAATCGTCTCTATCCAAATGAAAAAAAAAATTACATCACCAGCAAGGGAGTCTCCATGAATCAAGCCCTTCATTCCTCTTCATCCTTGAACAGGTTCACTATAGGAGACATACAGAGCCAATGGGTGTGTTTAAAGAGCTGAGCAATTTCCAGGTCTCCATTTACCTCAACTTTGTAAGCTCATGAGACAGAAAAGCCCTGGGAAGTTTTGTGGAGATCCTACATAACAACTTCACAGAGAGTGGGAGGTACAGAAAGGAGAGCAGTCTGCACTGGTGAGCCCTCTTCCTAAGCAGTCACCTCAGGCTGGCACTGTTGGCAAACCAGCAACCACTGTGTATTTGATTTGATGTTTGCATTAGCAAAAGTTCATTCACTACAGAGAGCCTGGAGCTGGACGTAAATTCCTTTTTAAATGTAAGTGTTTAGGTATATCTTACACAGCTGCCATATTTTCAGTTTTAAATCCAATTGTGTCCACACAGTCTGAGAGACTGTGTTTTGGGGCAGGTGAGGAGGGCTGAGGAAGCAATGTGTCCTACATCAAAGGACACTTGGCTATTGTCTTCTCTGCAGAGCTCTGAGAACTCTTACTGCAGAGAAAACCCAAGCAGGGCAGATTTTCAGCTTTGGTCTGGTAAAGCCTGTGTTAAATTTAGCAGCAGATCAGCTTCAAAGACATCAAACCATTTTAAGTTTTCAATAAAATCTATGTAGTTCCGCTCTGAATTGGATTTGCTCTTTTTAAAAATATTACAGAAAAAATACCTTTTGCTTAGTATTCTCTTCTATGGTTATTTCACTAAAAGGTTCTTGATTTTGTAGCAAACAAAGACAAAAAAAACATAAAGCTCTATCAAAAATAGGTTATGGAGAGGAAGGGTGGGTGCGTCCAGATGCTCTCCAGCTAGGGTCAGTGCTGGTATCTGCTCTTCTTGTGTTTCTTACTCAACTTCAGGAGAAGAACTACAAGCAGATGTATTTGCCTGGGGGCGGGCACCTACTAGGAAGCTTTCCTGTCAATAGAAACATTTGGCCCAGGAAGCATGGCTTAGTTTGACGCTTGTCACCTGAGGGAAGAAAAATTTGCATGTTCTAGGTAGCATTGGCCAGAAATTCATCTCTTCCCTAGCACTGGCCTCCTCATCGCAGTGTGTGATCAGGACTTGTGAGGAAAAACTAAAAGAGACATTCCACCAAAGACTTACATAAGACAATGGAGAGCCAAGTCCTTGCTTTATGGACTCTTCTCAGAAGAGAATTTTAAAATAGAACAAAAATTTTTCTGTGGATCTGGAGATATTGTGGTTTAAGCAAATTGGGCTTGTGAATGACAGTAGACAGGAGCATTGGTCATACCTGACAGAAGCAGTACAACCCATTCAGACAGCTGTACACATGCAGCAGTGCCCATCAGGTGGATGACTGGCCTCTGTACAGCCAAAGGCTTACAACAGCCCAGAGGCAATGAGTCGGAGAAATGGTGTCCTTACTGCTCAGAACTTCAGTCTAACCCTATACTTGCCCGAAAGCATGAGATTTTTGTTGAATCTTCCATTATTACTACTTTACTCAAATCCTCATGGCTGACATAGGTCAAAACCACCACTATTGGCTTCCATAAACTATATAGTCAGTGTACATACAGAACAGACTCAGAAGCAGGGGTTCTCAGCTCTAGCATATATCTGGATTTTCTAGGCAGAATGGGAAGTGTAACACTCTGTGTGTCCTGTTCTCTCCATGGCTCATCCTGTGGGTTGTTGGTGCGTACATCCAGAGAAAGTGTTCTTTCAGAAGACACACTCAGTGATGGAGACTCCATTTGAAAGACAAGCTCTAACACTTTTGTCCTAAACCCTTGCCCTTTATAACAAATGCATGCCATGCGGAGTTGCTACTTGTAAAAGAAAATGGCAACATCATATGCCCGGTGTTCGGTGAAATCTAATGCTCGTTGTCTAAATCCTAATGGAGGAAAGCTTACTTTGAGAAGTTTGTTCTGGGAGGAGAAAAGGGGAAAGTAAGATTCTCTTGCAAACCTTTAAACTAATTGTATTTTCTATTTTTAACATCAAACTCCGACAGCAAAAAAGAAGGCAAAGTGAGTTTTTGTTGTTTTTGGGGGGAAGTTGTTTTTGTTTGTTTGTTTGTTTTTTGTCAGAGAGATTTCACAGGAGATCTCCAGTATCACCTGGGATCAATACAGATTTTCCCCAAAGCTCTCAGTTCCCAACAGGGATCATCAAGCACTTGGCACAACTCCAGATCATCAAGCAATTAAAGCAAATGTGTTCTACTCCAGGAAGCTGACTTGAATTCAGAAACCACTTTCTGGCTTCACTGGGCTATGAAGTGCAGATTTTTATATGCTTCTGTTATAACATATAAAATGCTCTCCACAGGCCCATGTGTGTTGAGAGTTTGTCCTTGGGTACAGTGATGTTTGTGGAGGCTGTGCAACCTTTTGGACTGTCCTTAGCCAGCAGGAATAAGTCCTATAGGAACAGGTCACATTGAGGGTTACACCTGTCTCTGGTTGTAGTCTTGAGTGCTCTATTTCCTGATCCACCAAGATTTGACCCATTAGGTTGTAATCAGGTCCTGCACAAGCCCCCACCAACACAGATGAGAGGCCCCAGAAGCTGCAATCCTTCCTTGTTATGATGGACTGAAATCCACTGAAGTACGGGCAGCATGAAGCCTTCCGACCTTACCTGACTTCTCTCAGGTATTTGGGCACAGCAGCAAGAAAAGCAACATGTGAGCAGGGGAGAGGCTCAGAAAGGTTTATCCAAAAAAAAAAAAAAAAAAAAAAAAACCACGGGAGACTCACTGTTAACCTGGAGACCCCAGGCCATTGCCTTACTCCCTTACCTTCTAGTGGACAGTATTTTATTCCATGTGTGTGTTCTAGTATTAAGGAGGCAGAGGCGGGCAGATCTTTGTGAGTTTGAGGCCAGCCTGGTCTACATAGTGAGTTCCAGGACAGCCATAGCTACACAGAAAACTCCTGTTTCAAAAAAAAAAGTTTCCATCTGTAAAATAAATACAGTCTGGTAAAGTACAGTTCCTTGGGTAAAGGCAGTGATGTAAATCTATGTTTACAATAATATAGAGCAACACGGAAATGTGTGGGAATGAAGAGCCAAGTATATGGGCAATAGCACAACTCTGTGCCTCTGACACACTCTTGGTGCTGTTCACCAAAGGACCTAACTTTATAGGTTGTGCATTATACTTTAGGAAAGAATATCTTAAAATATTATACATATAGATGAATATACTATTTGTGTGTGTATGCGTGAGAGAGAGAGAGAGAGAGAGAGAGGGAGGGAGAAATCATCTAGAAAACTATACCCTATGTTAGGAAATGATGCCTTCCTTCTAAATACAGATCATTTTTATTCTGTTTGTTAAATTTTCTCTCCTGAAATGTCTAGATAATGGCTTAATATTTTGAACTATGAATAGAGACAAACAAAAAACTCACACTGCTAAAGAAATAACTGACTTAGGATAAAGGAAATGAAAGACAACCATGTGTCTCCCTGTGTGGTGCATCATGGGAGTGGCAACATTCAACAGTGGAGGAGAAGCCTGCAGATAGCACTCAGTGACAAGAACCAAATGAATGAATGAATGAATGAATGAGTATGGTAGACCAATTCCTCCAAGTCTCTAGAATATTGGCATGCCTGTCTCATTGTAGACACAGTATTTTAGCAGTATATACTAATAAGTACATTAGTCTCTGTTACAGTGGCAACCAATTAATTGCTTTCAAAGCCGTCATTCTAAGCTCAAATCTGAGCTCATTCATTTTGCCTTTTCTGCCTTTACCCTATCTCTTCCCTTACTAACATTAGTTAAATAAATACCCACAAAGACTTTGTTACCACATAATCATTAAAAAGACAACTTACAGGTGTCAAATTGAAAGTTTAAAAAACATGCCAGGAGCTTTCCACAGACCTGAAAGCAGCATTCTTTATTGAGCAATGTCAGGAAAAGTAGCCAGAAGGTCAGGCCTCTGTCCTCAAAGAAATGTTGTGCCTTGTGTGACAGATAGTTCCACCAAGGCTGATGGTCATCCTGAGATTTGCTCCCACTTTTAAGTACTAAAAATAATGTGTGTGGTATGTTGATGAATGTGTGGTGTGTGGACAGATGTGATATGTGCTGTATAAATGTTTTATGAAGTATGATGTGTGGATGTTATCAAAATCACATACTTATGGGAACATAAACGAGTGTAGCCACTGAGGGAATCAATATGGAGGCTCTTCACAGAACTAAAACTACCCTGTGATCCAGCTGTGCAATCTTGGAGTCCACATGAAGGTTCTAAGTCAGCGCAGCACAGAGACACTTGTGCATGGCATCCATGTCTACTGCTGCATTGTTCACAATGGCCAGTGTATGCAGGCAGCCAGGATGCCACACATGAGCAGATAGAGAAAATGTGATAGTGTACTTAGTGGAGTTCTGTTCAGCCATAAAGAAGAATGCAGTTACATCATCTGCAGAAGAGTGGGTGTGACTGGAGACTGGGATATATGTGTGACAGACATGAGGAGAAATATCACATTTTCTCTCTTTGCATATTTTAGATTTATATATATATATATAATGAAAATCGAAAGGGGGCTACATGGGAGGGGATAAAGCCTAACTGGGGTGAGGAGAGAAGAAGATATGGAAAGTAATAAAGGAGAAAAACATCGTGTGTTCTCATTCATTTGCACAAACCAGATTTAAGTGTTGTCGGGTGTGTGTGTGTGTGTGTGTGTGTGTGTGTGTGTGTGTGTGTGTGATAAAACAGAAAAGCATCTGTTCGGGAAGATGGGAGAGTGATGAACATGTGAAGAATAATGATATGCATGTATGAGAATGCCATAAAGAACTCCATTACATATGCTTACTAAAAAGTCACTAGAAACAAAATGATCACATGCTTAATTGGATGCATGGGTGGGATGGGTACATGGTAAAGCATTTGTTTGGCATGCAGAAGTTGGTATTGAGTTTGAGCCTCAGTACCTGAAAGTGAAAGTCTAATTGGATGAAATTTTTGTTAGATCCACTTTAAGAAGGTTCTTGAATACATGAAAATTCTGGGGCTGATTAATGCAATGGCTCAGTCTGTTCTGGTATTTTTCTAACAATTACAAAACGATTACACACAGCTTAGACCTAGGAAGAACTTTTGATCATTGGCTCTGTCCTACTGTGCAGTTTGACCCACAGAGTTCCAGAAAGCTACTCAATGTCACACAGCACTGTCAAGTGTCATGGTGAACTGCCCTCAAGGACAGTGTCTTTCCTGTCCATGTGTTCCCCCTCTCAGGCCCTTAGAAATCACATTTCTCTTAATTTTAGCATTAAAAATTACTGTTGAGATATAGCCACTTGGCCCTGAGAATCAGCCAGGTCCATTTGCTAAATGTATCATCTGCTGAGAAAAAAAAAATCTCTCATCCACGGCACATGGAGATGGCAAAGGACTGGACAACCAAGACCAGATCCTGCTACCACTGGGAATGAAGCAAATCTAGCATGAAGGTACAGAAGCCAAGAGAGTGGCATTGGGCAGAAGACAGTGCCCAGCCTGCTATGCTCAACACAAGCTGTCTCGTGTTCCAGCCAAGCAATCTACATTCCATGTCTTTTTCTGGATCCAAGCTCTAGCAATCTATCTGTCCACTTTTCTGGATGCCAGGAGCTCCTTGACCACACCATTTTCTTCCCATATGCTATGTGCCATATGTACACACTACAGCTTCCCTGAGAAACATCTGGAACCTACCCTTTAATGTTAAGCTTCTCCCAAAAGGGCCTGTTCTTTCCTGTCCGGGCAGAGTTGATATCTCCTCTCCTTCTGGTTTGTGGTTCTCCCTCACAGCCCTCCAGTGGTGGGGTCATTCCTCATATCTGGATCCCAGACAAGGTCAAGAGTTGCTCCAGGGGAGGCTTCTTCTCTTCATCAGCACCCGGGTCTTCAGCCACCACCACTGGAGTGCAGGAGTGGATTTTTTCAGAACATATATGTCTATATTTTCAAGTAACAAATTCAGAAACTTAAAATGATACTTTGTTACTTTGTAACATCTGTTATTTTGCAGTTTTTGATGATGATAGCTTAATTTGGTTCTGTACTTAAGATGTCATGAAACTACAATCAACATGTGTTACCCAGGCTCTGGGGTCATCCGGAGACAAAACTGGAGAAAACAGCATCACACTTACCTGGGTTGACAGATTCGGCATTGGACTGAGGACCCAGCTTCTGCTGGACCTTAGCTGGAGGCTAGCATCAGTTCACAGCTACTTATGCCATCATCTTAGCAAGACCAAGTTCCATATAAGGAGACATAATCCCTGAAGTGATGTCTCATCATCACCATATCACTTAGGACAAAGCCACAGAACCCACCCACAAGGGAAAAGATCAAGTACACAGAGATGGAAGCAGAAAACTCAGGAATGGTCCCCAGATCGTCTCACCATAGATAATGCTAAGTTTTGAACATGAAATGTTCCCTGACTCTAGTGTTAAATTCTAGTTTCCTCAACTCAAGGTGCTATTGCGAGAGGTGAAGTAAACTCAGAAGAGAGAACCTGGGCTTTTAAGGAATATCTATCTTATCAGTGGCCCCTGCCTATCTCCTCTTGACTTCCTTGATGCCATGGGGTGAATTGCTCCCCTCTAGTTGGGGATGTGTCTACAAGCCACAGGCAAGAGTAATTCTTCCTTTTTTAAATTGTTTCTCTCAGAAAATACTAATAGTGATAAGAAATCTAAGAAAGAAAGAAAGAAAGAAAGAAAGAAAGAAAGAAAGAAAGAAAGAAAGAAAGAACTAAATCTTGATGGTCAGTTTCGTTGTTGTTTGAAAAGGTCTCATGTATACTGGGTCGGCCTCAAACACAAGCCCAAGGAGCTTGAGCTTCCCATCCTCCTGCTTCTATCTCTCGAATTGTGGGATTAGGCATGTGTCGCAGTGCTCTGTTATGGGGCACATAAGCCTTGGGCTTCTCTATGCTAGGCAAGTAGTACTCAGCCCATTGATCCGCATCCCAAGCCTGTGAGTCAGGTTCTTGCTGTTCAATCTCTTCTCCCCGCTCTGGCTCTCTTGCAGGTGGCTTCACTACTGATGGCAGAACGTGTCTGGAAGAAGATACAGTTCCAGTGGCCTCATGTCCTGGGAAAAGAGAATCCTTTCAATTCTCAGATTGAAGAAGTGTTTGGAGACCAGGGAGGACACTGAGGGTCTCCAGAAGAAGCATGGTTAGGGAGCAGAAAAGTAGATAATCCCTCCCACCCACCCATTCCAGGGGCTGCTGTGCCACAGGCCCAGAAGATCCTCTTCAGTACCCTCCTGTAGATCACTTTTCTTTCATTTGGTAACATATCTGAATGGTCATGTGATGCCCATGCTTCCCACATTAAGCTGTCTTCACTCAAATCTGAAACACCCTTTAGGAAGTGCTTTGGGTTGTTTCTAGGTTGTGGCTATTACAAATAAATCTGCTATGAACATAGTTGGTCAAGTGTCCTTGTATGATGATTGGGCATACTTTGGCTATATGCCCAAGGGTGGTATCACTGGGTCTTGAGGAAGATTGATTCCCAACTTTCTGATGAACCACCACAGTAATTTCCAAAGTGTCTGTACAAGTTTATACTCCCACCAGCAATGAAGGAGTGTTCCCCTTACTCCACATCTATACCAGCACAAGCTGCAACTTGTGTTTTTGATCTTAGCCATTCTGACAGATATAAGATGGTAGCTCTGAGTTGTTTTGATTTGCATTTCTCTGATGGCTAAGGAGGCTGACCATTTCTTTTAGTGTTTCTTGGTTATTTGAAATTCTTCTACTGAGAATTCTCTTTTTAGGTCTGTACCTCATTTTTAAAATTATATTATTATTTATTTGATGTCTATTTTTCTGAATACTTTATATATTTTGAAGATCAGTCCTCTGTCTGATGTGGGGTTTGTGAAGATCTTTTCCCATTCTGTAGGCTGTTGTTTTGTCTTATTGACAGTGTTCTTTGCTGTCAGTGTTCTTTATTAAGTGTCAGTCTTAGTGCCTGTGCTACTGATGTTCTATTCAGGAGATAGTATCCTATGCCAGTGCTTTCCCCACTTTATCTTCAATCAGGTACAGTGTAACTAAATTTATTCTGAAGTCTTTAATCTACTTGAACTTGACTTTTGTGAGGGTAATAGCTATGCGATATATATGTATCTATTTGCATTCTTCTACATGCAGTTATGCCAGCACCACTTGATGAATGTGCATTCTTTCCCTTGTTGTGTAATTTTGGCTCCTCTGTCAAGAATTAAGTGTCCATAGATGTGTGCATTTATGTC
Source organism: Sigmodon hispidus (assembly GCA_004025045.1). Classification (NCBI taxonomy): domain Eukaryota; kingdom Metazoa; phylum Chordata; class Mammalia; order Rodentia; family Cricetidae; genus Sigmodon; species Sigmodon hispidus. Next base: position 36,751 of record PVIH01004521.1, read on the forward strand.
TGGATCTTTGATTTTATTCCACTGGTCTTATGCCAATACCACACTGTTTTCACTACTATAACTCTGTAGTAGAGCCTAGATGTCCCTCAGCTGAAGAATGGATAAAGAAAATGTGGTACATTTACACAGTGGAGTGTTACTCAGCTGTTTAAACCAATGGCGTCAGAAAATTTGAAAGCAAATTGATGTAACTAGAAAAAAAATTATCCTGAGTGAGGTAACTGAGATCCAGAAAGACAAATATGGTATGCAGTCATTAATAAGTAGATATTAACTGTAAAGAATAACCAGGCTAGGGCTGGAGAGATGGCTCAGCGGTTAAGAGCACCCTCTGCTCTTCCAGAGGACCCGGGTTCGATTCCCAGCACCCACATGGCAGCTAACAACTGTCTGTAGTTCCAGTTCCAGGCAAACACCAAGGCAAATAAATAAATAAATAAAGTTTTAAAAAAAATGAATGAATAGATGGTTTAAAAAAAAAAAAAAGAATAACCAGGCTATAACCCAAAGATGCAGAGATGCTAGGTAACAAGGAGGGCCCAGTGAGGAGGACACATGGATTTTCCTGGGAAGGATAAATAGAAGAGATCTCTTGGATAGACTGGGGGCAAGTGGGAATGGGAATTTAAGGAATCCAGTGGGGGATGGGTAGAGGGAGAGAGTACTCAAAGAAATGACTGGAAAGAAGGAGATTTTTCAGGGTCAAGTAGAAACCAGATGCAAGGGAAACTCCCATAAATCTACATGTATGATCCCAGCTAAGATTCCTACCAATAGTAGATATATATTCTGAACTGGCCACCTCTTGTGATCAGATTGGTGACTACCCCAATTGTCATTAGACAGCCTTCATCTAGCATCTGATAGGAACAATTGCAGAGACTCACAGCCAAACATTAGGCTGGGCTTGAAGAATCCTGCTGAAAAGTGGAAAGAAGGATTGTAGGAGCCATAGTAGGTCAAGGACATCACAAGAAAAGCCAGAGAAACAACTAGCCTGACTTGTAGAAACTCAGGAGTCTGAACCAACAACCAAGGGGCCTGCATGGCACAAACATAAGTCCTGGGCATGTATATGACAGTGTGTAGCATGGTCTATTTGTGAGACCAATGGGAGCAAGGGAGTCCCTAATGCTTTGGCTGGCTTTTGAGAACCTGTGCCTCATACTGGATTGCCTTGTCCAGCCTAAATACAAGGGACGGTGCTAAGTTCTATGGAAATTTGATATGCTTTGCTTTGTTGATACCCCTGGGAGGCGAACAGAAAGAGAGCATGAGTGGATTCAGGGGGGACAGAAGAGAGGTAGGGGAAGGAATTGGAAGGGAGGAGGGAGAGAAAACTGCAGTCAGGATGTAAAATAAATTAGTATTTTAAAAAATCAAACAAAAAGAGGGGAGAGGAAGAAAGGAAGGAGGGAAGGAGGGAAAGAAGGAAGAGAGGAAAATGTTTTGGGGATCATCCCAAACAAGGCAATATCTGTGTCCTTCGGTAGTCTAGTGTTCCAAACAAGGCTTCTCAGATGGCACACCAGCCCAGGATGCTTACCAGTTTACCAGTCTGCACCAGGGATTGACTCTCTTTCTGTTGGTTACTTGAAGGTGGTCCAGGAAGCTGGGACTCTTTCTAGAGCAGTGTAGGTATTTGACCTAGCTGTACCAGATTTTCTTAGGAAGAAAGCCACTAAAGACCTACATTTATAGTAGTCAACAATCAGAATTTATAGCTTCTGCACCTTTGGATTCATTCAACCATAGATCAAAGGTATTTAAAGAACAACTGCTTATTCCCTAACAATACAGTTTAAGAACTGTTTGCACAGTACTCACATTAGATTAGGTATTATAAGTGTTATGGCTTTGATCTTAAATGTCTCACAAAAGCCCATGGATTACAGGCTTGGTTCTCAGTTTATAATCCTGGGAGGTACTAAAACTGTTAAAGAGGGTAAGCTAGTGAAAAGTATAAGATCATTAGGGCCCTGCTCTGAAAAGGGCTTGTATGGCCCCAGCTTCTTCCTCTTGTTTGTACCCAGCCATGAGATGAACTCTCTACAGGCTTCCACCATGATGTACTGCCATGGGTCCAAAGCAGCAAGGTCAACCAGTCATGAGCTAAATCCTATGAAACAGTGAGCTACAACAACCTTTTCCTTTTAAGTGGATTATCTTGGGCATTTGTTATAGTAGCGAACAATTCACTTCATAATAAATTATCTTGAGATGATTTTAAAGGCATAGGAGAATCATGTCAGTTATATACAAATGCTATACCATTCTCTAAGAGGAACTATAACCTGGTATCCTTGGGAGTCCTGAAATCAATTTTCCCATAGATAAAAGACTCTAGAACAGGTTGGGGCCTATATATGCACAGGAATTCTGATCAAGTCTAGCAAACACCTTCTTACCTGTGTATCACCTTCCTCGGCCATTTCCAAACATGCCACAGATTCAGCATTCAAGTTCAATCTTTGTATATCCAGGCCCACCCATGCTGCCAGCATCCTCCACTCTAGCAATCATGTTTTTCTACAGTCTGTTTTGAAATGTTTGCTTGGGATAGTCCAGAGGTATGGGATAGTTAACCACATAGTGGGAAATGGGAACTAACAAAAGTTTCCTCTGTTAGTGGTCAATGTGTCAACTTCTCAACAGCAGCTCCCTTTACTCACAACAGGGAGCTCCTGAGCATATTCTTGTAATCAGTGCTACCCCAGCTCCCACACCACACAGCCTTGATTTCCCTTGACCTTCCTCCCAAATAACCCCCGCACCCAAATCCTTGTCTCAATAAAGACAAAGGTCAAAGGATAGTATGGGCAAAATTGTGTCATTATCTCTCAGCACCTTCATGAGTGATTTCCTTCCATGGTTTCCTGTAGATAACTAAAAAACTTATAGGCATCTTCCTATTATAAATAGTCTCTGGGTTAATCATGACACCTAATAAAAACATAAACACTGGGTATATCACCATTGTACTACTTAAGGAATAATGACAAAGAAAAAGTCTGTTCATGCTTACTATGAGCACATTTTTCACACATCTAACTCCACAATACGTGATCTGCAGTTGGTTGAATCTGCAGCTGACTGAATCTGAAGGCACAGAATCCACAAATATCAAGGGTTCATGGTTCATGCTGTATTATTGAATGTATTTTTGGAGTGAAATACTGGGTACTATTAGAAGCCAAATCTCTTTTTCACTATGCATACCTGATGACTCAAAGAAAACGTCACCAACTATCTTTCAGTTCCATAAATCTCATCTGTTGTTCCTTTGTTGTATAAGAAAGCATACTGAGCAACCCAGAAAAAAGCAAGCCAATAAGAAATGTCCCTGTGTTATCTGTGCTTCAGTCTCTGCCTTGGCTTTTCTTGACCATGCACTATAACTTGTAAGCTATAATAAACCTGTCCTCTCCAAGATGGTTTTGGTCAGTGTTTAGTCAAAGCATCTGAGTAGCAAACAAGGACAACCCTATGCCTCTGTCACGATACCAACAGACAAGAGCTGACAATAACTGGACAAAACTAGCTGAAACTTCAACTGCCGCACCTTACATCATGACTATCTGCTAATGGCCTATGTGTTAAAGGCATGGTCACAGCCTCTTGCATGAATTCTACTTGGTATCATTAATAAAAACCCAGAGCCAGATATTGGGTAAAAGCTGAAATAACAAAGATATAGAGAAACAAGCCACAGCCACTTCTAACCTAGCAGCTCCTCACGAATCCTCAGATTGTTTTTAGATATATTTTAATTAGATAGGTAATCTTTAAACACTTCAAATACCTACAGAATATGGCATTTGAAATGCTATAAAAACTTAGACTTTTTTAAGACATATCTGCTCTGACAGCACCAATTACATCAAAAGGATGATGAACATCAAAGAAACTCCATATGGAGTTTACTTTTTTGTGATAAAAGTTAACCTCTGGGCAAGAAACTGTTCTTGCCTCAACAGTTTGACAGTATGAAGTCAAACCTGGACATGCAGGTTCCATAGGAAAATGACTACTGAATTTTGCCAGAACAAGCCAAGATGGTCCTTCAGGTTTTGCTTCACAGAGAAAACTGCCAGATATACTATAGGACATGGAGAAGCAACTGACAAACATTGACAAAATGAGTGGAAGAGTCCTTCAAATTTACTGCTTCACTGAAAGATATGCCAGAGACTCTAGGTCTGTAGGCTGAAAATCAGCGCACAATATTACAAAGAAACTTTGAGTGACTGTCCAGGCAGCCAGATGTCTGTCATTTCTAGATTTTTGGAAGTTGCTTACAAAGCACTTCATGTTTTCTAGGGTAAGCTAGGGTACTGTGGTCTTTCGTGAAGTTGAAGTGTAGATAGTTATAATTTTCCTTAGTTATGATAAATTAGATACAAAACTTTAGCCTCACAAAATAGAATAAATAGTAGAATATTGTCTATAATTTTGCTAAATACAAGTAAGCTAGATATTGTAACTATAATTCCTACTTGTTAACTGTTTTGTTATATGTAATTTTACTATGTTAAAATTAAAACCTTCCTTTTTGATTATACAGAAAAGGGGAAGTGATGTGGGATGTCTTTCTGTATGCTGTGCATATACTTTTTTTTTTTGCCATTGGTTAATAAGAAAAAGAACTGTTTTGGCCTATGGCCAGGCAGCTTAGAAGAGGCAGGAAATTCAAACTGAGATGAAGATGAAGAAGGGTGGAGTCAAAGAGAGGCTGCAGGCTGCTGCCCAGGGAAGCAAGATATAATGGGACACAGGTAAAGCCACAGAGCCACGTGGCAATAGATAGATGAACAAAAATGAGTTAAGTTGTAAGAGCTAGTTGGTAATGAGCCTGAGCCATAGGACGAACAGTTTGTAATCAATATTTAAAAACAAACAAATAACAAAAACAAACAAAAAAACTCATAACTGACCTTGGGTCTAGATCAAGCTGGATGGGTCAGAAAACTTCTGGCTACACTACTAGGTATTATTAATAAAAAGCCTTTGTCAAATATTGGGGGAAAGCTGAAATAACAGAGAAACAAGCCATAGCCACTTGTCATCTAACCAATCCTCATGACTCAGTGCCTCTCCATCCTCAGTCCAAAGAGAGTGCTGATGAAGGACTGAACTCCTGCCTTCTCTGTCTCTAACCAACAATCTCACTTCCTCTTTCAACTTTCTTAGTGCTGGAACTAAAGGTGTGTGCCACCACCACCCGGCTCTATTTGGCTTTGAACTCTCTGGATCTCTGCCTCTCAAGTGCTGGGGTTAAAGGTGTGGGTCACCACTTCCTACCTCCAAGGCTGAATGTGGTTTGTTTAGTTCTGTACTCTGATTTCTCAGGCAGACTCTTATTAGATATACAATTTATCACCGCACCAGCCTATGCACTATTAGGATGATGATGATGTAGATATAAATATATCCTTCCCTGATGCCATGAGGTGAGCAGCTGGTGCCATATTGTACTTTGTCACCTCAGGTCCAAAGCAACAGTGTTAAGTGATCATATGTCAACCTCTAAAGCCATGAACCAATATAAACTTTTCCTCCTTTTGAATTTATTCTCTCAAGTACTTTGTCATAGTGATAAATGGTGATAACACATAAACACAGCCTGTGTGGATCCCCTTTCAGCTTGTCCTGAGCTGAGCTTGATGAGGCATTATGATTTGAGTATGGAATACACCTGTCCACTAGACTTACAGACCAAAGTCTACAGAAATATTAAACTTTCTTATTTAAAACTGGTTCTCTTGGGTGTTCTAGTGACAAAAACCACCTACGCCTGTAGTCTAGAGATGATTTTTCATCACTTGTTTCACGTTGGTGGCACTCTTTTGGGAATTTATGGAACCCTTGAATGATGGAGCCTAGCTTTCAGAGGTAGATTGCTAGGGTTGAAGGCAATAGCTCAGCCCCTGGTCCGAGTGCCCTCTCTACTTCCTGGACATTATCATGTGAACAGCTCCTGCTGACACAGACAAGGCCACTTCACTGTGCCTTTCCTTCTGTGATGGTGTGAAGTCCCTCAAACCGTGACCAAAATAAGTTCGCCATCTCAGCTGCTGTAGTCACAGCAGAGCAAAGGGAACTAACATCAGAGGAATCACACGTTCTCCAGGGTCACCTGATGGAAAGAAAAGTATAAGACAGGGAAATGTTTTGTTGAAAACACCTTGCTTTTACAAACTTTGCAATGCACATGAGCATATGGACACATTTTTGAGGTCTCTCCTTGGAAGGGACACCAAGACTTTTTAGTTGTCCATCAGCTACAGCTCCGTTCACGGGTTATTTGTCAGCTTATATGTGAGCTTTGATTTTGAGGATAGCAAACTTTAAAAACATCATGTCACTCATTTCTTCCCCACAACAGCATCCTTGGTTCAGTATAACCTAAGCGTGCACACTGAAGGCAGATCCACCAGGGGCACTGGCATGCTGCCAGGAGCTCCTCTGTAAAGGAGACAATAAAAACAAAGAAAATGAATTTGAGAGTGAGAGGCATAGTGGCGTGAGTCTGGAAGCCTAATGTACTCACTTCCCAACATGTCCTCTTGCAAGATCTTGCTATTCACATAACTCATTTCCGTGTTTTGGCACCCCATATTACTTTTAAGCACCAATACTTGTTACAATGTTTTGGTTTTATTTGAAATCTTAATCATTCAGTCTCAATAAAACTGAGAGAATGATGCACTAAAACTGCCTATTCTTTTAACAAGAATTCTATCCACGCCTCCTCATTCAAAAGCTTCTACAATAAGGCTAGTTAGTGGTTAGGAGCACTGACTGCTCCACATTCTTCCTAGAGCTCTGTCATGACTCACGACTATCTGTAAATTCAGTTCCAAGGGATTGTGACACCTTGTTCTGGAACTAGGCACACACGTGGTATACAGTCACACATGTAGGTGAAACATCTTATTGTGCTCTAACTTCTGCTCACTAGAAAATGCATGAAGTTTAAAGTTGATGATCTATTGCTTTGGTGCTGTGTGAGGAAGGGAACGTTAACACAGAATTCATTTGGAGGTCTTATCTTCCAGGTAGCCAAGGAGACTAGACTTATGTTAAAAGTTGTGAGGCTGGGGCTCAGTGGTTAAGAGCACCTGCTGTTCTTGGAGAGGACCTGGGTTTGATTACCGTTACCTATATGCTGGCCCATAACTATCTATAACTGCAGTGCTAGGAGATCTGATGCCCTCTTCTGACCTCTGGAAGCACAAAATACTCATATGACACACAAAAAGACATGCAAGCAAAACAGTACTCATATAAAATGAATAAATATTCATTAAAGAAACAAAAACTTTCATTAGCAAAATGTTGTGAGGAGCTAATGGGGAGACTACAAGAGTAAAAAGGGGGTTCACAGATCCAGCCAGCTTTCTCCTGCCATGGTTCAGAAAAAATGGCTACATTATCCTGCAGCTATCACCTTGCTATACAACTGAACCATAGAACACTCAGCTTTCTGTCACTGTCACAAACTAGCTTTTTTAATTAACCTATAATTAACTATGGAAAGAAAAGTTTTATTTGAGCTCATAGTTATACAGTCTTGTATGTGTTCAACTAACTTCATTGTTTAGAGCCCAAAACAAGGCAGTCTATCTCATCAGAAGTTGTGGTAGAGCAAAGCATCTCACCTCAGAGCCACAAAACAAAAGAGTACAAGAGGCCACCTGAAGTTTTCTCACCATTGCTCACCTCTTGGAAGCTATGGGATTACCATTCCCCAAAGCTGCCCCAGGCACCAATCCTTTAATATCTAAGCCTTTCAGGGACATTTAGTACCCTAAGAATAGTACACTAGCTTCAGCTCCTGATAGGCACTGGCCAGATTCCCAGGGCATAGCATCAAGAAGTCAAGGGGCACAGGAAAATTGTTGACCCTTGTCTTAGGGTTTTTTTGTTGTGAAGAGACACCATGACCACAGCAACTCTTACAAAAGAAAACACTTAACTGGGGCTGGCTTATGGTTCAGAGGGTTAGTCCATTGTCATCATGGTGGGACACATGGAGGCATGCAGCGGGACATGATGCAGAAGAAATAGCTGAGAGTTCTACTTATGGATCCAGATGTAGGACCCACCCCCAGTGACACACTTCCTCCAACAAGGCCACACCTACTCCAGCAAGCTCACACCCCCTAGTAGTGCACTACCTATGAGCCTCTAGGGGCCATTTTTATTCAGATCCTTCACAACCCTATCTTACTTTTTGAAAAAAAAAATGCCAATGCTTAATGCCAATATCAATAAGTGCTTAATAGAAATAATAAATACCAATACTGTCCCAACAAAATCCACTGTGTGAGACTAGGCTACTTTTATTTCCTTGTTGACTTTGTTGATGGGACAAAATACTCGACAAAAGCAACGTTAAAGTGGAAAGTTTGTTGGGGGGTCAAGTTTGAGAGTACAAGAGTTGCAGCCCTGGAGGGAAAGGTGCCTTGACTGCCAGGCAAGGGCTACATCTGTGAAGGGGAGGCATCCTAGATACCTACAGCTGTGAAGGGGAGGCATCCTGAATACCTATGGCTGTGAGGAGAAAGGTATGCTGATTGTTTTGGGAAGTCTGAAGCTGGGTTCTAGTAGAGAATAGTTTCCTGGAGGGAGGGATGTGGCAATCCTGCTCCTCTCTCAGAGCGTCCTTACAGCTAGCTCCTCTAAGGGAGTTTCCCAGGAGAGGGGTCTGTTTTCTCTTAGCTCCAGCCCAAGTTGTTACTTTTCTGCTTCATTCTGCTTAGGAAAACCCCTGCAGAAATGTACCAATCTGCTCAGGCTCCTGCAGAAAGTTGTTACTTCTGCTCCACTTCCCTAAGGGAGTTTCCCAGCAGAAATGCCTATTGCTTCTCTGTTCCACCCCATGAGGGAGTTTCCTGTAGATTCTCTGCTCAACTCTGGCAAAAGAAGGTCTTCATCTAAAACACTTCCAAGAAATTTATTTGGAAAGGAGGAATCCAGGAAAGTGGCTGCCTCTGCCAGCATGGAAGAAGGCAGCTCTCAACTGAACTTATATAGGCTTATATAGGACTTCTTAGGGATGGAATTTCTTCCAGGGAGATTATTAGGGTGGGAACTGGTCAGATTTCAGTCCCCTGAAATTTGCAATTTCAGAGATTGGCTAGATTTTATGCTCAGGGATTGGTTGGTTTCATGCTCAGTTGGTTAAGGGAAAAATGTTTCTTTTTCTGTGATTGTGGATCAGGGTGGGTATCTTTGGCTGGCCCTCTTACCCTACAATGAGGACAGTCAAACATGGTGGCAGAAACTCAAGACAGAAATCTAAAGTCAGGAACTGATGCAGAGACCATAGAGGAGTACTGCTCACTGGCTTTGTAACACACAGATGCTGGTAGTTGTCTTAGGGATTGCCAAGTCTCTTTGCTGGCATGAACCAAAAATTGAATGACCAAGAAAGACAGAAGACCACGTCTCAGAGAAAGGAAAAGTTAACAGCTTTATGCGTTCATGAGGATGGATATTTTTTCCCTTTTGGGTTGCCAGCTCACAAAAAAACAACATGGAGCTTAATTTTGAAAGCTCAGCCCATAGCTTAGACTTGTCTTATCAGCTCTTTTAACTTAAATTATCCCATTTATATTAATCTATGTTTTGTCTCAGGGCTTTTCAACCTCTTTCCATCTTGCACATCCCATTTCCTCTCCATGTTCTCTGCTGTCATGTCTAGATTCTTTTTCCTACTTCCTCTGTCTCTCTGTCCTGAAGTCCTGCCAATACCTACTGCCTAGTTATTAATCATTCAGCTCTTTATTAAACCAATAATAGCAATATATCTTCCACAGTGCACAAATATATCACACCACGTTCAGGATGGGAAAGCCTACGTCAAAGCTCATGAAACAGACACTGGTGTGAGTGTCTTATAGGGCTCCTGTTTCCTCCTTTCTTCCTTGGTCCTATCCAGATACCCATGCTCATGTCTTCCCTGCTAGTTTTCTTCCTGGTGTTTTCTGGGCACAAGTATCAGCCATTTCAGGATCCTGACAGTAGTGTGCTACTGTCCTATATTCCTTTAACCCTTCTTTGGCTTCCTTCCAACAGCTCATTGGGCTTGCTTTTTGATATTACCCAGGACTGCCTGCCCAGAGGCAGTACAACCAACAGTGGTATGGACTCTCCCCCATATCAGTCATTAATCAAGAAAATACCCTCTATGGACTTGCCCACATTCCAGTCTGGTGGGAGCATTTTCTCAATGTCGGTTCCCCTTTCTTATGACTCCAGATGTGTGACAGAAGTTAGCCAGCACAGACAGGAAGCAGAGAACTATAGATGCTGCTTCTCAACTTGCTTTTCCTTGTCAGGCAGTCTGTTCAGGACCTCAGCCTATGGAGCAGTGCTGCCAACATTTATAGTGGGTTTTCCACCTCAATTAACTCACTCTAGAAACTTCCACACAGGCGTGTCCAAGTTTGTCTTCTGAGTGATTCTAGATCATGTAGAACTGACAAAACCAAACATCACAGGAGCCAATGGGGAAACTTCTCATCTCCCCTCCCCTCCCCTCCCCTCCCCTCCCCTCCCCTCTCCTCTGATAACAACTAATCCATCCGAGTTTCTTCTTTGAGACTTTTATTCCTCCAGGCCTTAGAAACATTCTGGCTCTATTAGCTTCTGGAGTGCTTCTGGCTTCTAGGCTCCCATCATCTACAGCTAACTGTGAAATTTCAGCTCCTATCCACTATTTCCATGCTGGTTATCCCTAAGGTCCTATGTTCAGCCTTAGATTTGTACAGATCATGGGTGAGTGCTGTTCCCGCAGGGTGACCTGGTTTCCTGCACCGCTCTCCATGCTGTTCCTCAGCTCATTGTCAGAAGAATCTAAATGCCTGAACAGTGGTTAGCTATCATGTTTATTCTTGTTTTCATAGCCCCTAGGGCAATAACTGACTCACCACAAGTGCCCTCAAATATAAATTACTTAATTGATTATGAATTAATGATTAGTGTTGCTTTGTAGGTCATACTTTCTTATTTTTGCTATAAAAAATCTTTCTATTGATACACTTTAATTAAACCCATTGAATTTTGGTTCTTGTAGTAAGAAGAATGGAAAAAAAATCTGCCTACTGAGAGGTTGCCTTCCTCCCCCTGACCCCCACACAGGTAAGAAAGACCTGGACCTGCTGTGTGAGCATCCTCTATATACCTCCAAATTTTCTTATAATTACTTTTTCTTATCACCAGATGAAATGCCCATCTATGCCCCCTTACTATAATAGAATTGATCATGCTCCACATTAAAAAAAATTACCTAAAACCTCTATATCCACTCCTTTCCAGTTTCCATGTACAAAGGAGCCTTATGGGATCAGGTCCTGGTAAAATAGGAGACAATTTTAGGCCCCATAAGGAAAGCAGGTTTTCTAACAATCTTCATGTGAGACTCAAATTAATGCTGCAGGATGAGAGTTCCTTCCTGTCCCTGTTCTGATGTAATCTCCCCGGAGAAGGTGTGTTTACCTGGGAACTGTAGAAACAACCTCAACTAAAAGTACCCAGAAACCTGCTGGGAAAATATTCAGTCTTCTCTGTCTTTGAACTAAAATTTAGCATTTCTTTTCAATGTGCATGTAAAAACAAAATTCTACTGAATTGGTGGTCACATTTATTTCAGATGTTTCCAAATCTCACTGTAGTTCTTAAAGAGACAGTTGGTTCTTGGGTGTCTTGGGAGGCATGTGTCCTTTCAAACACTGGCTTGGCTGCTTCCAGCAGAGGAAACACACATTAGCATCATTTCAGGCTACTCTAAGCAGCCATGACATTTCAGCAGCCAATCACTTCTTTTCCATGAGCTTTTGCTGAAAAGATTCCTTAGTTAAAATTTCATTGATTCATTAACACTGAGCTCACACTCAGCAGCACTGTAAGATATGCCTCAATGAAGTTTCTCAGCACATATTTTCTCTTCCAGACATGCAGCATTATTGATGGAGGAACACCAGGAAGCATAACCATGCTGCTTGGGAACATTCACACAGTAAAATCACAAACACACATGACACAAAAGTGTGCCACTAAGTATAGCATGAAAAGGACACCTACTTGTGCCAGGACAGCTGAAAGCAGACAGCAGAATGTTTCTTCAGACCTCAGCTGGGGCTATGTGCTCAGCAATGCCATGAAGAGCTGCAAAGGTACACCAAGTATGAACTTGGCTTTCTAAATGAATTTTAGTGAGTATACAAGCCCCAAATGCATAATCCATGAGTAATAAGGATCTATTTTTATAATGAAATATCATTCAAGGCCATCAATAATTTGAACTTGTGGAGATTATCACAGTATCACTGAATTTTGTTAGTTACCACCTTCCAAGAGAAGCATATATGTTTAGCAAGAGGTTTCTGGCCCCATCGGGCCAGAGGTTCAAATCTGCCTGTGGCCACTTTTCTCTTCCCCAAAATGACTCAGGCACTTATATTAATTTCATCCTGTTTGACCTAAGTTTCAGGCATATTGCTAGCTAGTTCTTTCATCTTAATTCAATCTATTTCATTAATCTGTTCTGCCACATGGCAGTGGCCTGTGGCTCACCTGTATTCCTACATGCTCTTTCTTTGGCGGCTAGATAGTCTCTCTTAACTCCGCCCTCCTCCTTCTACTTCTGTGATGCCTGACAAGGGCCAAAGCAATTCTTTTATTTGAAGAATTATATTCACAGCATACAGAAAAACATTCCCACCTCAGATATATACTAGCTAGATATGGTGGCCTTTGGATAGCAAAAGGATTATGAGTTCAAGGCTGGCTAGGACTATATAGCAAGACTGTGTCTCAAGTAACTGAATAAATGTTCTGAGGAAGGAAGCCAGGGATTCTCCAGCATGCATGGGGTGGGATGAGAGCAGTATGACACAAAGATTTCTTGCTATGGAAAGTAATGCAATAGAAAGGAAGAAATCTACTGTCTGAAATACTTGGAAAGTGCTCATAAAATCTGAGTCTCCTGGACCATCAAAGGGCTGAAGATCTGCAGTCAAAAAGTAGATTCCGCACATTCTTAATTCAGCATTGTGAGCAGAGCTTCTCCCAGTCCTGAAGCCTCAGCACCCTGTGCCCTCATATTCTCTGCAAACACCTGGAAGACAACAATGCTTGAAGGAATTGTCCCCTGTCTGGTGTCATTCTTGGTAGCATCAAGAGAGCTTTTCCAAGTACATGGAGACCGGGGTGTCCAAGTTCTATCTGTTTATTGTGAAGAAGAATCCTTTTCCCATGGCAATCGTTTCCCCAGCAGAACTACCAAAAGCAGCCCCTCTCCTGGGCCCTGAGTTGCACAGCACACACTCTCTGTGCTGCATGGACAAATGGATGCATCAATACGCTATTAAGGTCTCACTTTCTCATTAAGTCTGAGTATAGAATCCATGTTTGCCCAGCAGGATGAACTTCCTTAATCTGATTTGGCAGAGGTTCCAGAATAAATATTTATGCAGGCAGGGACTCTTTTAATCTGGTCTTTTGCTTAGAGTGGGGACAGGTTGCTTTTTAAGCCCATTTTCTGGATCAGGTCTTAAAATCACAATCTCAAAAGACAATGGTGGCATCATCATGAATCAGTGGTTAAGGAGGATTGCTTCTGAAGCTCTTGGACGAATAGTAATGAAGAGAAATAAACCGTGCAATGGGGCTTGCAGGGGTTTCTTAGGGTCTCTGCTCCTGCTGCTTTGTTTTAAGTGAGTCATATGGGGCATTTACAGGAATCTCTCCAGCCTCTGAACCCTGCAAGTTTATCTCCAGATCTCAACAAGCCCAGGTCGATAACAGCAGGCTGGGTGGAAGCTGGCACCAAGGACTTCAGGCCAGCTCCAGGCGCTCAAGACCCAGGAGACTTTCCATTTCATTGTGCTTTACACAGGCTCAGGATGCCCCTGAGCTGTTCATATTTTTTATAGTGATTTTCACATTGTAGCTCTGCAAATATCAGCAGAAGCCAGGGCTCAGAGCAAGGGTGCCAGGGGAGCAGAGCACTGCTGAGGCCTGGGTGGAGATTCCAAGCTGTCTAACCGTTGTGGGAAGAACAATCTCTGTTGTCCAGGCTCACATGGAAACACAAAGCCAAGGGAGTGGCAGGTCCAAAGCAGTGATGTTTCAGTATACATACATTAACACACACACACAAATATGCACACACACACACACACACACACACACACACACACACACACACACGGATTGTAATATATAGATGTAATCCACTTATTTTTGTTTTTTCAATGTGTATGGGCTTCTGCATGCACATATATTTGTGTCCCACATCTGTGCCTAGTGCCCTAGTATCCAATGGACCAGAAGAGGGTATTGCATTCCCTGGGAGTGGAATTACAGGCAGTTGTAAGCCATGGTGTGGGTGCTGGGAATCAAACCTAAGTCCTCTGGAACAAAAGAAAGTGTTCTTAACCTCTGAGCTACCTCTCCAACACCCCCTTTTAAGATTTGTTGTGTTTGGAGAGCTAATGTAATTGGAGAAAGTGCTCACAGAGGCCAGATGAGGATGTTGGAACACCTGGAGTGACAGATGTCACAGATGACAGGCTGTGAACTGAACTCAAGTCCTCTAGGAGAACAGCAAGCACTTTTACTGCTGAGCATCTCTCCCGGCCCTGGTGCAACAGTGTGATTCATGTTAAAGTGAGTCTCTCTCCGTGCTACTGACAGCATTGACAAGAGCCATTCTTGCAGAGGGGCAAGGGGCAAGCATAGAGCATATGTTATTTCATTTAACACTTAACACTTGGCAGGTCTGCAATGGTTTTCTATTTTTATGTGTAGGAAAATGGAGCTTGAGAACAATTACATAACTTGCTCAAGATTCCACATCTCATGAAATATGAAACAAGAAGTTGAAATCAGGTCCCAGGGCCCATGTTCCTAGCTGCTAATCTACCCCACCTCCATTGGAAAATTATTGGGCTATTGTGGATGGAAAAGGGCTCATAAGCCCCACCCCACACCCAAGCCAGAAGGTGGAGGCAGTTAATGGTCATTGATGGAGAAGTATTTTCTTAAGTGATGTAGTCACCAGTACTTTGCCCTCACTCAAGAAAATAACCTCCCACCCATGCTCACTCAGACAACCTTAATTAAATGTACTGGGCCCCCCAAAAAGTACGTGGAAGAGAAATAGGACTGTTGTAAAGATGAAGGATTTCAGTGGGGAAGGGGCTATGCAGATGATGGGGAAGAGTAGGAGCAAAACACATTATATGTTATGAAATTGTGAAGGCATAAATTTTTAAAACTTGTGAACTGGAACATTTATGATTAGTGTTACTTTGTTATATGCCAATTATTTTATGGGAATGTGAGTCTGGATACATAAATGCATGAATGCATGCAGATGTTATTCACTGTGATCAAAATTATTCAAGAGGGAATGTTAAAGACTTCAAGATTGACATTAATACATGTAGTCCTATAGTCAGGTCATTTTTCTAACAAATGTGTAAATCTATAAAGGGTCACTGGGAAAGTCCATTAAAATGCTACACAGTTTACTATGGCATGCAATATTTTTACAGGCATATAAAAAGAGTTGTATGTCTATGCTTTTACTATTATTGATTTCACTACAAGAAAGATACAGGAGAGAAAATAGTATCTTAGCTTCCTAAACTTTAAACTACACAGTGTTATAATTTAGAAAATGGGGAGGCTAGAAGGAAAGTAGAAAAAGATAATTGGGCTGTAAAAGGGAAAGCATGGTTTCTGAGTCACCTTGAAAGCACAACTTGACAATTCCAGTACTTTAATTCATTCTCATCCTGACAAAATGCACAAAACAAAGCCAGAATTTCTTCTCTGGGCTGCCAATAAATTTATTAAGCCAATGACTTCTGCTGCACCAGTCAAAGAAGCAGAGTCTACTCACATTTTGCAAAAGGAAGCAAGAGACATTAATTAGATGCTAGATTCTATTGCAGACAACATGAAGGCTGATGAGCTGTTCAGAGCAAGAGCACAGCAGGAATCTAGAGCCCTGGAAATGCTGCCCTCTGAAGTGGTGACTATGCTTGCTCTCTGCTTCCTTTCCTGCTGTACTTAGCTGCTCAGTCGTAGTACCTTTGCAACTCCATTGTGCCCTTCAGGTGGAATAGATATTGTTTTTCCCAGAGACAAAAAAGAAAATAAACAACCAATCAATCTGAGGATTCGTGGAGACAGAATCTTCCCCTTTCAGCCTAAGGATTCAGAAGTGAA
Organism: Sigmodon hispidus; assembly: GCA_004025045.1. Lineage (NCBI taxonomy): Eukaryota > Metazoa > Chordata > Mammalia > Rodentia > Cricetidae > Sigmodon > Sigmodon hispidus. Next base: position 52,999 of record PVIH01004521.1, read on the forward strand.
AATTATACCTTTTCCTGGGACCTGGGATCAGCACATATGCAGTTTGCTGAGATATAATCCCAAATTATCAAGTTTTCTTTTAGAGGAGACTTCATTAATCTCACCAAGACTGATGTTGGCTGACGGAGAATGGATATAATCAGAAAATATTTATAATACTTACAAATAAATAAATAGACACAGACACAAGATGTCTATATGTTATAAAGTATAAAATTAGTTATGAAAAAACTGCTGGCTTCTGCCACCTGTACCCAGGTCCTGAGACAGGCACTCAGCTTCGGCACTGAACACAGTACATGCAGAGCACACCTAGCATAATAGCAGCAGGAGAGCAGACGAATCTCAGGGCACACAGCTGAGAGGGAAGAGGTCAAGAAGTGATGACAGGCATCCTAGCACTGTGACCACATGAGAGCACCTGATCCTCTGAAAATATAGCTGATTAAGAGCCCTCAGACCAACAACCAACAAGAGCCAACCAGGAACTAACCAAGAGTGAATTGAGGAAACGATGAGTAGATGGCAATTCAAGAATACATACAACACTAAAAAGGTCAACAAGACACCACCAGAAGAAGCAAGTGGTTCTATCGCTTCAAGACCTGAACATGACAATGAAGAAGAACAGAAGGAAACAACCTTAAAAACAGCTTTATGAAACTAATGGAAGCCTCAAAAGAGGATATGAAAAGAATCCCTAAAGAAATAGAAGAAAATACAAATAGAAAATTAGAAGAGATGAACAAATCCCTAAAAGAAATTTAAAAAAGAAAGAAAGAAAAAACAAACAGGTGAAAGAAATTTACCAGGAATTAAAAATTGAAATAGAACTAATAAAGAAGGCACAAACTGAGACAAAGCTGGAAATAGAAAATTTGAAAAAAAGACCTGGAACCAAAGACTCAAGCATAACCACAGAATCCAAGAGATGAAAGAGAGAATCCCTGAGGTGGAAGACTCAGTAGTGGTAATAGATACACCAGTTAAAGAAAACACTAAAACCAAAACAGTCATAACACAAAATGTCCAGGAAATTTGGGACACCATGAAAAGGTCAAACCTGAGAATAACTGTAATCGAAGAAGGAGAATGCTCAAAGGCACAGAAAATATATTCAACAAAATCACAGAAGAAAACTTACCAACCTAAAGAAGGAGATGCCTATAAAGATATAGGAAGCCTACAGAACACCAAATAGACTAGACCCACATAAAAAGCCTGCTTGCCATATAATAATTAAGCCACAAAATCTACAGAAAAAAGAAAAAAATACTAAGAGCTGCAAAGGAAAAAGGCAAAATCACCTATAAAGGCACACCAACCAGAATAACACCCGACTGTTCAATGGAAACAATGAAAGCAAGAAGGCCCTGGTCAGACATTATACAGACACTAAAAGTGTATGGATAGCAACATAGACTACTATACTCAGCAAAACTATCAATCAACATAGAAGTAGTAAACAAAATATTTCATAACATAACCAGATTTAAACAATACCTAATCACAAATCTGACCCTACAAAAAGCCCTAGAAGGAAATTTCCAACCTAAGGAAACCAGAAACACCCATATAACCACAAATAATTGATAAGCCCACAGAAGAGCCACACACACACACACACACACACACACACAAGGAAATGCAAGCTACTACCAAAAATGAAATGCCAGCTACTACCAAAAATGAGAGGAAATGTCAAACATTGGTCATTCATATCTCCTAATATCAATGGATTAAATTCACCTGTGAAAAGACACACCTGCGCACTATGGATAGAAAAACAGAAGCTATCTTTCTGCTACATTCAAGAAACACACCTCAACCTTAAAAACAGACACAGTCTCAGAGTAAAGGGTTGGTAAAAGACTTTCCAATCAAATGGCCCTTAGAAACAAGCTGGTATAGCCATTCTAATATCTAACAAAATAGACTTTAAACTAAAATCAATAAAAAGAGTCCAGGAAGGTCACTACTTATTCATCTCAGGAATAATCCACCAAGACAAAATTTCAGTCGGGAATATCTATTCCTCTAACACAAGGGCACCTACATAGGTAAAAAGAACACTACTAAAGCTTAAACCTCATATCAAACCTGACAACCTAATAGGTGGGAGATTTCAATACCCCTCTTCCGCCCTTGGATAGGTCAACCAGACAGAAACTCAACACAGAAATAAGGGATCTAGCATAAGTTATGATCCAATTGGACTTAGTAGATATATACCAAACCCTCCACCCAAACAAAAAGGAATAAACATATTTCTCAGCACCCCATGGAATTTTCTCTAAAACTGACCACATACTAAGTCATAAAGCAAATATCAACAGGTACAAAAAAGTGGGTATAACTCCTTGTACCATATCAGATCACCATCGTCCAAAGTTAGAGTTCAACAACATCAAAAATCACAGAAAGCCTACCAACTTATGGAAACTAAACATCACTCAATTTAACCACCTCTGGGTAAAGGAAGAAATTAAGAAAGAAATCAAAGACTTCCTAGAATTTAATGAAAATGAATCCACAACATACCCAATCTTATGGGATACAATGAAAGCAATCTTAAGAGGATAATTCATAGCACTAGATGCCTATATGAAAAGACTAGAGAAATCCCACACTAGAGGTCTAACAGCACACCTAAAAGCACAAGAACAATTAGAAGCAAACTCACCTAGAAGGAGTAGACGGCAGGAAATAATCAAACTTAGAGCTGAAATCAATACAATTGAAACAAAAAGAACAATACAAAGAATCAGTGAATCAAAGAGTTGATTTTTTGAGAAAGTCAACAAGATACATAAACCCTTATCCAAACTAATCAAAAAAACAGAGAAAGAGTACCCAAATTAACAAAATCAGAAAAAAAGGGGGACATAACAACAGAACCCCAGGAAACCCAGAGAACTATCAGGTAATACTTTGAAAATCTATATTCTACAAAAATGGAAAACCTAGAAGAAATGGACAGCTTTCTGGACAGGTACCATTTACCAAAATTAAATCAAGATCAGGTTAAAGACCTAAACAATCCTATAACACCAAAGGAAATTGAAGCTGTTATTGAAAGTCTCCCAAATAAAAAAAAGCTCAGGCCCAGATGGTTTCAGTGCAGAGTTCTACTAGACATTCAAAGAAGAGCTAATATCAATACTCTTCAAACTCTTCCATACAGTAGAAACTGAAAGAATATTGCCAAACTCTTTTTATGAGGCCACAATAACCCTGTTACCAAAGCCACTCAAAGACATAACAAAGAAAGAGAATTACAGACCAATTTCCCTTATGGGCATTGATGCAAAAATTCTCAACAAAATTCTGGCTAACCAAATCCAACATACATATATATATAAAATCATTCACCACGATCAAGTAGGTTTCAGAGATGCAGGGACAGTTCAACATACAAAAAACTGTAAATGTCATCCATTATATAAACAAATTGAAGGAAAAAAAACACATAGTCATCTCCTCAGAAAAAGGCTTTGACAAAATCCAACACTTCTTTATGAAAAGTACTGGAAAAATCAGGAATACAGGGAAAATACCTAAATATAATAAAGGCAATTTACAAAAAGCCGACGATCAACATCAAACTAAATGAAAAACTCAAAGCAATCCCACTAAAATCAGGAATGAAACAAGACTGTCCCCTCTCCTCTTAGCTATTAAATATAATTCTCGAAGTTTTAGCTAAAGCAATAAGAGAACAAAAGGAGATTAAGGGATACAAATTGGAAAAGAAGTGAAACTATCTCTATTTGCAGATGATATGATTGTTTATATTAGTAACCCACAAAATTCTTCCAGGGAACTTCTACAGCTGTTAAACACCTTTAACAATGTAGCAGGATACAAGATTAACTCAAAGAAATCAATAGCCCTCCTATACACTAAAGATAAAAGGGCTGAAAAAGAAGTAAGGGAAACATCACCTTTTATAATAGTTGCAAATAGCATTAAATACCTTGGAGTGACTATAACCAAAGAAGTAACGGATCTATTTGACAAAAACTTTAAATCACTGAAGAAAGAAATTGAAGAGAATATCAGAAAATGGAAGGATCTCCCCTGTTACTGGATAGGGAGGATCAACATAGTGAAAATGGCAATCTTACCAAAAGTAATCTAGAGATTCAATGTAATTGTCATTAAAATCCCAACACAATTTTTTACAGATCTTAAAAAAAAAAAACAATACTCAATTTCATTTGGAATAACAGAAAAATTAGGATTTCCAAAACAATTTTGCTCAACAAAAGAGCCTCAGGAGGCATCACCATCCCCAACCTCAAATTACGCTATAGAACCAGAGTAATAAAAACAGCTTGGTACTAGCATAAAAACAGACTTGTGGATCAATGCAATTGAACTGAAGACCCAGACATTAACCCACACACCTATGAATACCTGATTTTTGACAAAGAGGCCAAAAATATTTAATGGGAAAAAGTATCTTCAATAAATGGTGTTGGCATAACTGAATGGTAGTGTGTAGAAAAAGCAAATAGATCCAACCTATCACTATGTACAAAACTCAAATCCAAGTGGATCAAAGACCTTAACATAAACCCAGTCACACTGAACTTGATAGAAAAGAAAGTGGGAAATACCAATACCCTCCAATGCATTGGCACAGGTGACCACTTCCTAAATATAACACCAGTAGAACAGACACTAAGAACAACATTCAATAAGTGGGACCTCTTGAAACTGAGAAGCTTCTGTAAAGCCAAGGACACAGTCAATAAGACAAATCGACAGCCTACAGAATGGGAAAAGCTTTTCACCAACCCTACAAGTGACAGAGGACTGATCTCTAAAATATATAGAGAACCCAAGAAACAAGAGCCCAAAACCTTGAATAACCCAATCAAAAAATGGGGTTCAGAACTAAAAAGAGAATTCTTAGCAGAAGAATTACAAATGGCTGAAAGGCACTTGAAAAAGTGCTTATCATCTTCAGCCATCAGAGAAATGCAAATCAAAAAAATCTTGAGATACCACCTTACATCTGTCAGAATGGTTAAGATTAAAAACAGAAATGACAGCCTATGCTGGACAGGATACAGAGCAAGGAGAACACTCCTCCATTGTTTGTGGGAGTGTAAACTTGTTCAGCCACTCTGGAATGCAATATGGTGGTTTCTCAGAAAACTGGGAATCAATCTCCTCAAGAATCCAGCAATACCACTTTTAGGCATATACCCTAAAATGCACATTCACACCCAAAAGCATTAGCTCAACTATGTCCATAGCAACATTATTTGTAATAGCAAGAACCTGGAAACAACCTAGATGCCATTCCACTTAAGAGTGGTTTAACAAACCGTAGTGCATCTACACAATGGAGTACTACTCAGCAGTTAAAAAAAAAAAAATGATATCCTAAAATTTGCAGGCAAATTGATGGATATGAAGAGTATCCTCCTGAGCGAGGTCTCACAATCCCAGAAAAAGATGCAGGGGATATACTCATTCATTAGTGAACTTAAAAAAAAAAAAAAAAAAAAAAAAAAAAAAGATGTCAAGAGCTCAAGACTAGAACATAGCTAATTGACACAGTGTCTCACTTTTGCATTGATGGCTTCTGGCAGGGGTGTGTGTGAGCACAGACTTCTTTTCTTTAAGAATTTGGCCACAAGGAGTTTAATTATGCTCCAATAAGTGAATGAGCAGCATGAATGGGCGTTTTTGTAAATTGGAAGATCATAAGAGTGTATATGAATCTGAGAGGACTGATAATAAACAAAAATTAGAAAATAAAAGAAAATAAAGAACCATGTGAGATTCCAAAAATAGTAAGTCTGTTACAGTTCTTGGCAACTTACAACATTTTACATTCTAGCAAGTGTTAGAGGCCATGTATCATAATGTATGCCATTAAGAGTCAGGCCTTTGTTTGAATGTTGGCTCAGTTGCATGACTTTAAGGAAGCTACTTACCCACTCAACTCTCAGCTCCCCCTCCTCTCCTGTCTTCTGTTTAACAGTGAGCTCTGTGAGTGTTGCATGAAGTCACACAGCTGATACACCTACAAGTCTCCCATACCTTATCAACATACCCAACTCAAAAAGTTCTAATGACCACAAATAATTTGCATCCCAATCCTCACCTGCTCAGATACAACACCATTTGGTCTGTATTCATCCCTCTCAACAAAAGCATGTATGTACCCTTGCAGAAAAGTGGAATCATTAGAGAATTCTCTCAGTCCTTTGTCATGATACATTATATATAGTCTATGCACAAGAGTAGCTTTATGCATTACTACATTGCTTTTAAAATATTTGTGTGTGTGTGTGTGTGTGTGTGCGTGTGCGTGTGCGTGTGCGTGTGTGTGTGTGTGTGTGTGTGTGTGTGTGTTTGGGAGGTGAGTGATGGGCCCTCCAAAGGCCTAAGTGTAAAACAACCAATTGACTACAGGAATCAGTTCCCCTGGTTTCTCAAGGACACATACACAAAGCTCCCAGTGCTTTATTCCCAAGAAACCATGGGACAGATGAGTGGAGTCAAGACATTTAGTCTGGGAATGGCAACCCACTCTGAGAAGAACATACTTCAAAACAAACTTAAGCATCAAAGTGTTGGTCCACACTACTGCGGATGGTAGGCAGGAAGAAATCAGGATAGAGCTAACCTCTGGAATCTGGGATCTGAGAAGCAGAGAGCTAGTGAGAAGTGGCGGTTCTCCATTTCAGAATGCTTAGCTTTCTTACATTTGTTCTGGAGGACATGCTGCACTTTAAATGTACTCAGCTGCAACTAAAGTTGAGCTCATAATTAACTGTAACTTGGTTAAAAGCACATCTAACCCATCTTCAATCTCCCACACTTCTGGGGAACAGAATATCAAAGCAACTTGGCAAAACCACTAGAGGTGTGTTGACACCATCTGGTGGTAAATATGAAAAACTGCACCTGTGCATGTTCAGCTCTCCTAAATTACAAATTCAGTCCTCAGCTCAGAGAGGCTCTTGACTGACAGACCAGTATTATTTCCTCAAGTGCTTGACCTCTTCCCAGAATTTCTGTAACTGAAAATTCACACTAGTAAACTTCAAAGTCTCTCAAAAAACCTATCTTGTAGCACATGAATTAGAAGATATATATATACATATATATATATATCTTCTAGACTACCATTAAAAACTCCAAGTTAGTTGGTTTTGTGTTTTTTTTTTTTTTTTTAAAAAAAACTAACCTACCTTATGAGAATTAAGACACACATGATGTGGGATGTTTTTCTGTATGCTGTAAATCATCATTGGATAATAAAGAAACTGTTTTGGCCTACAGCAAGCCAACTTAAGAGGCAAGCAGGAAATCCAAGCATAGGTAAAAGGGAAGGAAGGCAGAGTCAGATGTTATAAGCTGCTGCCAAGGAGGAAGGTGTAAAGGCATTCAAACAAGCCATGGGCCACGTGGCAAGACAGATTAACAGAAATGGTTAGGCTGTAAGAGCTAGAAAGCAATATGCCTGAGCTATAGGCAAATAGCATAAAATTAATATAAGACTTTGTATTATTATTTGGGACCAAGCAGCTGTAAGATGTCTATTTGGGACAGTTGGTCTAGATCTTGGGGGCTAGTTTGGGCCAGAAACTTTATACTACTACTACTACTACTACTACTACTACTACTATTACTCTCTCTCTCTCTCTCTCTCTCTCTCTCTCTCTCTCTCTCACACACACACACACACACACACACACATACATACATATACACACACACATGCACATACAATCCCTAGGTATCCAAAATCCAATATTCTTTTAATATGCCTCAGACATGTTAAATATATTAAATAAATGACAATAAATATGAAAGTGTTTTAGAAATTATTTTTAGCTTGTGGGTTAAAGGAAAAAATTGGAAATGCAGAAAAGATCCCAGGCCTTTGCAAATATTTACTCAGAATTTGGACACACTGCTGTTTGTATCATGTGTGTGTTTGTGTGTGAGAGAGAGACAGGGAGAGAGAGAGAAAGAGAAAGGAGACAGACAGACAGACAGACAGACAGACAGACAGACAGATAGATAGATAGATAGATAGGTAGATAGATAGATAGACAGATAAAATTGTTTTAATATATGTATGTGCACCACATGCCTGTAGCCTGTAGTGTTGGCATTATAGAAGGTGGTGAGGCATCATGTAGGTATGGTGGGCTGCTAGGAGTCAAATCTAGATCCTCTGGGAAAACAGTGCTCTCAACAGCCAAATTGTCTCTCCAGTTCTAGCAGTTCATGTCCTCTTTCTTTCTCTCATTTTCTGGAGACTCTACCGTACTATACCTCCAAACAGCAAGCAACCATGGGCTGAAAGTTCTATAAATGTAAATAAATGTCTTTCTAACCCTAAGACAATAGATCTTTCTCCTTGTAAGTTGCTTTACCTTGAGTCACAGTGACAGAAAGCTGACACACCATAGCAAGAGACTCTGCCACCTCTATCACTCACATTTGGCAGACTCACAGACAGACAGAGGGGTAGGAAGGGTTTAGAGTGGGAAAAGTGGAAGGCTTCATGTATGTCTCACCGGAAGAGATGATGGGAGCAGCTAACTGGCAGGGGAACAGTCTTTGTGATTGGCCATGGGAACACATTCAACTTTTTCCTCGTGATCCAAAGATGGAAACTGGAACTAAAGTTAGGGAAAGTGTCTGATAAGAATCTTAGCTCTTAAGAGTCATTGTTACAAGCGTTAAGGTGTCTTCCCAGAGTGCTTGCTCTATGCGGCCTGATTTCCCAGCTGGCTTTCTGCTCTAGACTGGTTGCTATAGATGGCAAGGTGGCTTCCTGGGCTGGTCCCTGCAGGCAGGTGTGAAAACTTATCTTGTGTTTATGATGATCGCTTCAAAGGGTCTCATTGATTGGAGATTTCAAGGTAGAAAAATCCCCACAAAACACACATTTTGCAAGTCACCATCTTACTTTATCATTTAATAGGTAACACATTAATATAATTAAAATTAAGACATCACACAAACACAGCCTTGCTCCCACAAGAAATTAGATACAAATGATAACCTTTACTCATTGGCTGTAATCTTTTTTCCCACAAGATAAAGAAAATATGACCTTATAGTCTTAATGTTTCTTCCTTTTTCTGTAGATCACTGTTGACCTTGGGAATGAGTGGCAACTGTCTCCACAATAGTTCACAGAGAATTTCCATATCTTCTTTTCTATCTGTATTCCCCACCTCTCCTCTCTCGGAGTTAGACTCTAACTCATTTAACTAACCCCTTACTGTAGACACAGGCTCCTTTTAATTGTTTCAGAATAATATTGGATATATTTTGTAGTTACATGAATGGATAGTTTACATTTCCTTCTTGCTGTGACCAGAGTGACAAAAAGCAACATAAAGGAGTGTTCACTTTGGCTCACACTTGGGTAAGTGATACTGTCCATCAGAGAGGGCATGACTGTCATGGAGATACTGTCCTGACGGCAGGAGCTTGAGGCAGCTGGCGACACTGCCTCTGCAGTCAGGAAGCAGTGAGTGGGGGCTGATTCTCAGCTCAATCTCTCCTTCTTTTCAAGAGTTTTGTATTATTATTCTATGTAATAAATGTTTTGCCTATGTGTATGTCTGTGTGTCACACGTGTGGCTGTTGCCCTTGGAGACTAGAAGAGGACATCATGTCTGCTGGAACTGAAGCTACTGATGGCCCTGAGCTGTCCAATGGATGCTGAAAATCTCTCTTCCACTGGAAAGGCAGCCAGTGCTTTTTAACTGTTGAGCCATCTGTCCAGCTCCACTCTCCTATTTATTCATCTTGGTACCCAGAGCATGGGATAGTCTTATCCACACTCAAGGTAAGACTTTCTATAGCCAAAATTGTTCAATGCAATATATCATATAAGGATCAACATTTATTAAAGGGTTAAACAAGCACTCACGGATACAAGATAACCTTAATGCAATTCTAGGAGAGTCAGAATTTCCTATGCTGGATGTTTGGTCTTCTCCCCGAGAAAAGCAGGAACAAACAGGAAGGCAATTGAGGGTTCTATGTCTCCAATGATTCTGACCACGTCCCATTGGGGTCCAGATACTCTGATGTCACAAACACTTCCCTGGGTAACCTATGAATCCCACTACAACTTCCCTCCTTAGAAGATGCTGTGGAACAACTCTTATAGACACACCCAGGAATGTTTCCATAGTGAATCTAAATCTAGGCAACTTGTGATAATTTTCACCCATTTTCTAACAGCTTATTTTTTATAACATAATTCTTTATTGATTCTTTGGGAATTTCACATCATGTATCCCAATCCTACTCACCTCCCAGTCCCTCTATATCCACCTCTCACCCATGCAGCACCCACTTCCAAAAGAATTTCCCCCAAAATTAGTTAAAAACAAAACAAAAAACCCACCTTGCCTCTCCAACACCTCTTCACTCATCTTAGTGTACTTAGAAGCTGTGGTGTGTCACGCACTGTACCATTTTGTCCAATCGGCTCCACCCACAAATGTTCATTGCAATGAGTCATTGGTCTGGTTCAAGGCCTCTGACCACTAACCTTTGGCACAACATCATCACTGGACCTTCACTAAAACTCCTGCTGTTTTAGATATCCTGCTGTTGCCCCAGTCATGGAGATTCTGTGGCTATCATTCCACAGAAACAGGCCTTTCACAAGCTCCATCATAGATGGGGTAGATGTTAGGATGGGCCAACCTAAGGCCCAGGATATGAGCCTAAGTGGTAACTGAGCTGGTCAGTCCTAGACACAGAGACTACCCACCTCAGGTGAGGGGCAGAGCCAGGTCTCCTATCCTCTGGGGTGGCAGGAGGCCAACTCTTCCTAGTGCAGGGGCCAGCTGTCCTGCTTCAGTGCCCAATGAGGAGCCAGTAAGCCAATTTCAGGGCCAGTAAGAACTGGGGCTGGCTTATCACAGGCCTTAGATTTGAACATGCATGTTCCTATGGTATCCCGTGGTAACAATGGTCACGGACATGAGCACAAACCCTAGCTGCAGTAGGACTACAGACTTTAGCACAGACCCTAGCCTGCTGCCTTGTGGGACTAGGAAGGCCTGTAGATGCCTTAAGCCATCCCTGACTGTAAGGATCCAGGCTGGCCTCCTAATAGCTTCTAACCTATAGATCTTAGAGCAGACTTTTAAAGACCCATGGAATAAGGGTGTATTAACCAGGGTTCTTTAAAAGGACAAAACTGACAGATCCCATATATATTGTTTATTATGCACACTTACAATACATCATCCTGGTAGTTTATCAATGACTGTCATGTGATGAAAAGGTTGAGAATCTAGTAGTTGTTTAGTCCATAAGACTGGATATCTCAGAAGTCCCAATCTGGAATCCTACCTGATTCCTAGGGAGCTGCTGGTCTTCAGTCTGCTTTAGAATCTAAAACATGTTGGCAGCAACTTAACATATTTACTTCTCAATGAGAGTCGGGGGAAAAAACAAAGAGCATAGCATCCCTCTTCCATATTCTTTTATCTGGGCTGCCATTAGAAGGCATTGCCCAGATTTAAAGTAACTCTTACTGCTTCAAATAATCTGATTAAGAAACCCGCCTCACTGGAATGCCTTACATCTTGGGTTCTAGCTGATTTCATACACAGTCAAATTGACAGCCAAGAGCAGCCATCTCATGGGGGTATCTTTCATTCCCAAAGACCTTTTCAGGGATAGAATGAAACTATTCCAGGCACTACCTTCAGACAGTGTATAAATTCATATTTTTTATGATTGTGCCAAGTCATAGCCTCTTCTTTTATAAATTTATACCAAATGTGAAATCAGTACCCCAATTCCTTTTTTTTACTATTTTATTTTTTATTATGAATAAAGTCATATTTTTAAATCCATGTATTCCCATTCTCAAACTCCCTTCCCCCTCCTGCCCCTTCCAGTCACTCTTTCTTCTCCACATCACTTTATCTCCTGCCTAGCAAGGTCAGGAAGTTCCAAGGTCCCAATGTGGCTTAGTTCAGTATCCACTCCTGGCAGATCCACTTTCCTTACCCCAACATCAAGACTGGGTCAGATGTTCTTCTGGAGGGAGTGGGATCCAGGGTACCAGTCCAAGGTGTTTCAGATCCCAAGCTGTTCAGTGGTTGTGGTTTGCAGCTTGGACATGCTTTGCTTTTGCTTTTTTGTTTAGAGTCCACTAATAAGTGAGTATATCCTCTGCTTCTCTTTCTGGGTTTGTGATACTTTGTTCAGGAAGATAGTCTCCAAATCCATCCATTTGCCTGCAAATTTTAGGATATCATATTTTCTTACTGCTGATTGGTACTCCATTGTGTAGATGTACTACAGATTAATCCATTCTCTAGTTGAGGGGCATCTAGGGTTGTTTCCAGGTTCTTTCTATTACGAATAATGTTGCTATGAACATAGTTGAGCTAATGCCTTTGGAGTGTGAATGTGCATCTTTAAAGTATATGCCCTGTAGTATTGCTTGATCCTTAGGGAGATGGATTCCCAGTTTTCTGAGAAACTCCCACACTGCATTCCAGAGTGGCTGAACAAGCTTACACCCCCACCAACAATGGAGGAGTGATCCCCTTACTCTGCATTCTTTCCAGCATAGGCTGTCATCTGTGTCTTTTATCTTAGCCAATCTGACAGGTGTAAGGTGGTATCTCAAAGTTGTTTTGATTTGCATTTCTCTGATGGCTAAAGGTGTTGAGCACTTTTTCAAGTACCTTTTGGTCATTTGTAATTCTTCTGCTGAGAATTCCCTTTTTAGGTCAGAACCCCATTTTTTGACTGGGGTATTTAAGGTTTCTAGTTTTTTAAGTTCTCTATATTAGTGCCTCAATTTCAAGTAGTTTCACAGGTAAACCAGTTGTCTGGAATTTATATTAAGAAATGTGATTACTATCTGTTTTTACTGGCCACCTGGGATAGGTCTGGATCTCATTTTGCCTTAAGATAATTCAGGTTAAAAAATAAAAGGAGGAAGGTCTGAGAGAAGACCTGATGGCTTTTTTTTTTTTATTTAACCTTTTACAAATTAATTCCCACTGGGTAGTGACTCTTTATCAAGGTCAAGATTGACAGCATCTTCCACCCTGGTTGTGCTATTCATTTCAAAACATGTCAAGAGCTGCCTGGAGATGAGTTTTCCATCATTTAACTTTGCAGCTATGTTTGCTGCTGCTCAGGCACAAACAACAGAATTAAGAGTTCACTTCATGAAAAGGCCTGAGAATTTTTCTTAAAATATTTTCTGCTAAGAGTCACAAAACATTCCTTGAAATAAACAGGAAGGAGAGCAAAATTCTTCACATTACAACAGAGTAATGTATTAAAAATTCAATTCAGTAGAAGCTCTTGTACCTGAGATAATCAGTTAATTGAAAAATTCAATTTAGGAGGGCAAGCTTCATAAGTGATTCCATTCATGTCCCAAACATTTCTTTTCATTCACCAGCTGTACTGTAAGGATGGTTCTTTCTTTGTTCAGAAGTCTGAGAATGAGCTATCCAATCTACAACCTATTTCATACATAAGCAGTCAGTGTGCACCACCCTGTTTTCTAAGGAAAATCACAATTTTAGTAGATGTTAGAAAAAATTCTGGAGTGCTTTTCTCTAAAGTTTTTATTATTTTTGCCATTTATATACATATAATATAGCAGTGGTTTAGAGTCTCTGAAGTTCTCAGGCATAGGAAAGGGGCCTCTTTTTGAGCTGTTTATATGCTTGACTGTATCATTTACAGTGTGTCATTTACAATAACATTTACAGATGGTATGATCAGATTTGGGAACAAACACTATTGACTCTTCTGACATTTGCTTATAGAAGCAAAAATTCACACGCCTATCACTGAGCAGTCTGCTGGCCTTTGGCAGTTACTGCTCAGCAATTCCACTAAGGGAATGAACAATTTAGTGTGGTAACACCCGTGACACTTATAGTCTGTGTAACACACACACACACAATGATTTCTCAGAAACTGTAGGTTCTAATAAAGATGTTTCAGTGTCACTAAGAAGGAGATATGGAGAATCCATAGGGATGCAGATGAAAGAAGCCAAAGAGTGTGTAGAGGGTTGCCCTGTGATGGATGAACCCACGCTGAGCACTGTGATGCCACAGTTACTATAAAGTCATACTGCTTCAGAACATCAGCACATAGCTGAGTCCTCTGTTCAAGATTTCACAGCTGCAGTCAATGCCATTAGGTTTTGTGCTTTTCTGAAGCACATATATCCCATATGAGTTCATGGGATAATAGCAGAAGTCAGTTTTGAACCTTAGATTGAGACCTTGGCTTCCAGACAATTCCCTCAGTTCCCTGCCCTATGACACATCTCTTGTACGGGTCATGGAATAAGAATCTTTGCTAGATTTTGAAGCTAGAATTTGAAGCTATAAAGGCCTCCTTCTGAAATATGCCCAGACCTCATCTTCACCATCACAGTCAGGCTTAAGACATTAGAATGACATCCACACTTTCAGTTGTGTATCTAGGAGAGAGATCCTATCACTTTCACCTCAAAGTTGTTGTTAGAAGTATGTCATGTGCCTCTCTCAAATTTATTATACTAGAATATAATTCGCTGTCTTAGTGTGTGTCATGGGAGAGAAGAGCAGAATGTGAGGACTTATGGGAATGTGGAAACAGTGAGTCAGTGAAAGACAGACAGGCTAAGAACAGGTAAACAGTTTTGAAAGGGAACTCAAGAAAAAAAGAAACTTATAAGGCCAAGTATGACACTTTAGTATGACAACCCTATCCACTTAGAATATTCAACAAAAATATATATTCATCCTTAATAATTTAGAAGTCACGTTTTGGTTCTAGGTTTTCTTTGTTTCTTTTTAGTTCATTAAAAATGCAGTTATCAAATTGACAAAAACATATTTCTACAAAACAAAAGCAAGAGAAAAGGTTTTATTTAATTATTTAATGAAATCATAAGCAAAAAAGACTGCCAATAAGACCTAGGGTATTATGAAGATTCTGGCCTGGACTTTCGGGCCTAGCCTCAAGGTTCGGATTCACAGTTCCACAGAAACACACACAGTCCCACAGAATCACACAGACACTTATATTAATTACACTCTGCTTGCTGATCAGCCTGGAGCCCAGGCATATAACTTGCTATCTCTTGCTCTTAAACTAACCCATGATTTTTATCTTGTTTAGCCATGCAGCTCAGTACCTTTACTTAGAGCAGCATTTCAGCTTCTTTCCTCTGCTTCTGCTGGCAACTCATCAGGCAGGTCTCTCTGACATCTCTGCTCTGTTTTTCCTGTTCATAGAGTTTTCTTAGTCTGGTAGCCCCACCCACACTTCCTGTCTGCCTTCAGCCAATCAGCATTTTTTATTAAACCAGTAGGTGGGACAATTATTTACTATGCAACAATGTAATTCCACTACAACCTAGTGATACCACTCCTTGTTATATGCTCAAAGGACTCAACATTCTACTCCACAGATACTTGTTCAACAATGTTTATTGCCCACCCTATTCACAATGGCCAGGATATGGAAGCAACCTAAATGTTCTTCAACCTACAATAATGCAAAGGTGGTAGATGCACACAATTTAATACTATTCAGCTGTAAAGAAGAAACATGAAATCATTAAATTTGTAGGTAAATGGATAAAGTTAGGAAAGATTATATTTAGTGAGATAACCAGACTCCAAAAGATAAATACTACATGTTCTTTTTCATCTGTAATTCGTAGCTCCAAATCCTCAGAGTATGTAATGTGAAGTAACTGCCTAAACCAGGAAAGTATAAAAGCACCATGAGGTAGAGGTGCTACTTGGGAGGGAAATAGCAGGATTCTAAGACATGAAGTAAGAAATGAGATAATGGGGAGTGGGATCCAGCTGAGGAGGAGGAAAATTCATCAGGACAGAGGGAGAAGGAGAAAAGAAGGACAAGCTTGTTTGATAAAGCTCCAATGAATCCTACTGACTGCTATTTACCTAAAATTATACCCAATATACAAGTGTGTGTGTACAATCTCTCTCTCTCTCTCTCTCTCTCTCTCTCTCTCTCTCTCTCTCTCTCTCTCTCTCTCTCTCTCTCTCTCTCTCTCCCTCCCTCTCTCTCTCCCTTTCTCTCTCTCTCTCTCCCCATGGAAGTTTTACACTATTCCCCAAAAGAACCACAGACTAATGAAAGCCCCAGTAGCAGGCACAAGAAACCTCCTTTTGAGGCTGGGCAAGCGAATTCCAAAACAACATAGATTATAGTTGTTGCCCTTAGTTTGTGCTCAGGGGTTGAGGGTAAAACCCTGTTCCTGAAGAGACTACACAGTTAGGACTCGGGACTCTGATAATTTAAACTGAACCTGACCTGAAAATCTTTCCTGTGGCCTAGCTTTCGTGATTCCAGAAAATATTTGGCAGGATGTGATGGCTGTTCTTGGCTGTCAATTTGACCAATTTGGAATTAACTATGTGGCTGGGCACTATCACAGGGATTTTTTTTTAATTATATCATTTGAAATGGTAAGAACCAAAAAAAAAAAAAAGAAAGAAAGAAAGAAATGGTAAGAGTCACTTCTAATCTGGATCTTTGAGGTGGGAAGATCTACCTTTAGTTCAGATCTTTTGGAATGAGAAGATTCATCTTTAATTAGGGCCACATTTTGTCAGTAGCCTATATCAAAGATATGGAAGAAGGATGTTTCCTTTCTTTGCCTGCTTGCCCTCACTCTGGCTAGCAAGTACATTTCTTCACTGGCATTAAAATACACTTCTTCAGAATTCCAGCAAAAACTGAAGACCAGCTGAAACATCTAGACTTATGAACTGAACAACAACTGGATTTTTTAACTTTCCATTGCTAAATAGCCATTATTGAACTAATAGGATGTAGTTTTATATATATCATTGTTTCTCCAGAAAACTCTGACTAATGCACAAGCTTCCAAAGGAGGAAAATAATTAGTCATACCCAGCTATAACACCTGTGAACCATGACAATCAATAAAGATGCAATAAGTGGTACTCAAAGGTTAGTGGCAGCCATCAGCTATCTAATTGGGCATAAGCCCTCTTCAACAGGGAGGAAAATCATGCCTGATATTGGAAATTTGGATTCCTAGGACTGTGCAGACATGGACCTTGGAAAAGAATTTATTACCACCACTGTGGTAGACTAGGATAATCCTTTACTACATTCTAAATCTTATCCTTATAATCACAAATAATGGTAATTACCACCCCTCATCAAAGAAACCTCTCTTTACAGCAGAAACCATTGCAGAAAATCACAATTGAGTATACTGCTTAGATGAACAGATTGTGGGGACCCCAGCCCCATTGATACATCTACACCATGGATCTTGCATTTATGGCTCAGGAAACACTGCTGAAGAGGGAGTGGAAACATTGTAAGAGCTAGAATACCAGGAAGTCTGCTATGCAACAGTTGCTCCTAGAAATGCCCGTATCCATACATTTTAGCCTGCCATTTCAGCAGTCTTTTTATTTAAAGGCTTGAAAAACCTGAGAAGAGAAAATTTCAGTTGAGATAGTCTCCAGTATAGATGACTCAGTAAAGATACAGATAAACATCTATTTATGGAGACAAAGGAATATTTTGTTGTTACATATATGCTAAGTAAATGGCTCAATTATTGCTTATTATGAAAGTGTGAGGACCTGAGTCAAATCTCTAGTGTGCAGACAAAAATCCAGTCATTGATTGTAGCACACATCTGCAACCCCAGAGCTGGTAGTAGACCTGGATTCATTCACATGATGATACCTTGGGGCAGGGCCTAGGTCTGTGAGTAAACTCTGCAGCAGGAAATGAATTCAAAGGTTGGATTCATGCCAGAAAACTCCACTGGCTGCTACACCTTACCCCTTTGCCCAATCCTGAAATGTCAAGGTGTGTCACATCTTGATTATGTAGATTTTTCTTTAAAGACATTCACCCGTCCGTCAGAGCAGCAGGTCCTTAGCCCTTCTGCTGTGCCAGAGCTAGGTTATTGACCTGGGTTCTCTGTATATAACAATAAAATCCTCACTCTTCACAGCATATCCAGCCTTCCTGGTGGCAAGTGTGGAAATTCTTACACGCGGGCATAATACAGTACATTGGCTCAGGAGAATTTTCATGCTTTCAGGGACTCTGAACCAGAGAGTGATGTTAAGTGCATGAGGGGGCCAGTGACTGGAAAGCTTGGGCCAACGTGACCTGCCAGGCCTGCCAGGAAGGCTCTGGAGCAGGCCAGCAGCTGGGAGAGCTCAGGCTGATGGGGTCTGCCAGGAAGGCTTGCAAGTGGGCCAGTGGGATCCAGGAAAGGGCAACCAGGTCTGTGGCAGAGCAAAGTTGCCTAGAATCATGGGGAATGCTTGACACTTCCCATCCTGTGTCTGTAGCAGCTGAACGATTCTGCTGTAGGTATCTGGGTCAGTGGCAATGTGGGGCTGTGGCAGAGTCAAATTGCCCAGGGAAGGAATCAGGGGGAAATGCATTAGGCTTCCCAGCCTGTGTCTGTAACAGTGAGAAATTTCCCATGCCTGTTGAGGTCAAGGACCTCAAGAATCTGTAGTTAGAAGGATGCAAAAGGCACCTTGTATCTGTGAGGACTATGAACCTCAAATCTCTATGGGGCAGAGGGTCCCATTTTTCTAAGGAATGCCATGGGACAGACAATTTCTGTTCTGGATTTAGTCTGTCCTCTGTAGTGTCTGTGTTTCTCTGTATTTGTGTTCTGGATTGTGAGGACCAGAGGCAGGCAGTTTCTTCACCACTGGATTTAATCTTAAACCATAATCAAGAGGTTAATGTGTGTGCTAATAAGTTTTCTGTTATGATTAAGGTCTGAATTTGCCACCCTTTGCAGGTCAGAATGGCCAGCACTATGTGTGGGCTGACTTCTGGGAGGAAACTTCGATTTGGCTCTCCTAGAGGCAGTGAAGAATGTGGTCTTCAGACCTCGAGTCTCCTACCTAGTAGTCTGGAGAGATTTAGTAGAGAATCCTCCTCTGTGGATTAAATCATTCTTGCCCTGACAGGTCAAGACCCCATTGGTTCCTAGGCTGGAGGCTCTTCAAGGAGGCAGCACAGAGGATGAGGTCTCTCCCCCACCACCTTACATCCCCAATCCTTGTGCAGCCATCCCCATGTGGATGGTGATGGTTGCACACAGCTTTTACAAGTACCCGTCATGGTGGAGGATAGAGATCGGATGCAGACTGAGACTCAAAAGCTGGTTCAAGGTGGCGCCACAGAATAATCCACAGCCAATCAGACTATTGCAGATGCAACCTCTTCCCTAATCGGCCTAGTGTGGGATTGTAATATGGCTGAAGGTAAAGTGAGCCCCCCAAAGTCTGTCACCTGTCTCTTTTGAGGGTCCCCAATGCAGCCAGAAGATGGCCTGCAAATTTGAGTAGGGTCTGTAGCATAGGGCAGAGAATGGATAAGGATGCAGTGTTAGTGACGGTGGCTCAGGAAGAATATGAAAGGGAAGAGTGCAGAGAAAGAGAATCAAAGGAAAATGACTTGGGAATCAGCACGTGCCTAACATGCTGCTGGCTGGTATACAGAGCCTAGAAATTAGTCTGTATGTTAATGACCTGCTGAATGCAGCCACAGATTGAGAAACTTGACTGGCATGGACTGAGCAGCTATTGCGGACTTTGACCCAAATCTGCAAACAACAGGTATCAACATCCTGAAGGAAGGGCAGTGGTGGCTCTCCAGCGCAAGGAGAGAGACAGTACTTCAGATCCCCACACCTACCACTGCCAGGCAAGTGAGAGAATTCCTGGGCTCAGCAGGGTTCTGTCATCTGTGGATCCCAGGATTTGCAGAATTGGCCAAATCTTTATATGAGGCCACCAATGAAGGGCAGGACTTCATCTGGCTTGAGGACCACCAGCTATCCTTTGACAGACTCAAGCAGAGTGTACTTTCGTCCCCAGTCCTGGGTCTGCCAGATGTGTCCAAGCCATTTTATTTATTCATAGATGAGAGCAAGAGGATAGTCAAAGGAGTCCTAACCCAAACACTGGCAGCTGGATGACCATCTTGCCTCTCTGTAACCGGCTGTGGCACAGCTGATTAAGGACACTGACAAGTTGACCTTGGAACAGACTCTCATCATAACCACGCCCCAGGCACTTGAAGAAGTTCTCAAGCAGCCCCCTGATCGGTGGCTGTGCAATGTCAGAATGGCTAGGTGCCAAATAATGTTGCCTAACCCTGCCATAATAACCTTCCGGGTGCACTCAGCTCTGAATCCAGCTACTCTACTGCCTGATCCAGATTTGGAGGCACTGCACAACTGTTTTGGGATCCTGGCCCAGGCACACAGCATTAGACCAGACTTGCAAGACATCCCATTGCCCACTGCAGAAGCTACTTGGTTTATAGATTGCATCAGCTTCGTGCAGGACAGCCTGAGGTATGTGGGAACTGAAGTTACCGCTGCAGAAGACATAGTATGGTCAGACCCAATGCCACCTGGGATGTCTTCCCAACGAGTGGAGCAGATAGCCCTCCCTAAAGCTCCATGGTTAACCAAGAAGCTGACTATTGTCCATTGCCCAGGGCACCAGAGAAGAGATGAACCTGTCCTCAGGGACAACAGACTGATGTAGTTTTTGCACGTGTGCTAGTGGACCATGGGGCACCTAGGAATGCTAAGGAAGATCTTTCCTGGATCAAAACCCTTTCCATGATCCAGTGCACAGATGGGTGGTGGAGAGCTGCAGTCAGTAAAATCATCTTGTCTGAGCATCTTGGAAAGAGACTGCTTACCAAGATCTGTTGATCCCCTCATGTGGGAACATGGAGAATGCAGGACTTTCTTGTAAACATTGTCAGCAACTGCAAAGCTTGTCAGCTCACCAGTGCTGTTGTTAACTCTGGAAACCCTGGGTATCGACTCAGGGGAAAGAAATCTGGAGCCTACTGAGAAGTGGACTTTACGGAGATAAAACCTGACAGGTATGGTGACAGGTATCTGCTAGTTTTGTTGGACACTTTTTCAGGATGGACAGAAGCCTTTCCCACCAAACATGAAACAGCACAGGTGATGGCAAAGAAGTTACTTGAAGATATCCTGTACAGGTATGGATCTCCAACCATGATAGGGTCAGACAATGGACCGCTTTTTATGTCCCAGGTAGGTCAGAATTTAGCCAGCTTTCTGGGGAATCATCAAAAATTATATTTTGTATATAGACCCCACAGTTCAGGAGAAGTAGACAGGATAAGCTATACTCTAAAATGGGGCCTAATTAAATTGACCTTGGAAGCTGTCGCAGACTGGTGGCTCCCTTTGCCTTATATGGGACCAGGAATCCTCCTTATCGAATGAAGCTAACCTCATTTGAATTTATGATTGACATCCCTTGCCCCACCATCCCTAACCTTCAGGTTGATTTGCTGGCAGAAGCAGATGACCAAGATCTTCTCAATGCTACACAAGGAGCCCAGTGGACACACAGGAAAGTGTGGCCCAAGCTCAGGGCCCTCTATGAATCTGGTATTCCCCCTGACAGGTTTCAATCAGGGGACTGGGTCCACCTCAAGGGACATCACCTAGGATCCTTGGAACCCACCAGGCCAGCAGACCCCTATACACTCAAGGAAGATTTCCAGAGTGAAGGATGGGAAGATCCAAACAATCCCCTCAGAGTGGTAGCATGGCTTCTATTGATGATCTTTCCTGCTGGGACTGAGGCCTTGGGAAGTACATGGACTCCTTGGACTCTGACGTGGATGGAACTAGAGACAGGAGAGTTCAGAGGAGGAAATATAAGGACCTGGATTCATTCCCACGATGCTACCTGAGGGCAGGGCCTAGGTCTGCAAGTGAACTCCACAAGAGTCATGGATTCAAAGGTTGGATTCATGCCAGAAAATTCCAGTGACTGCTACACCTTACCCCTTTGCCCAATCCTGGAATGTCAAGGTGTGTCACATTTTGATTATGTAGGTTTTTCTTTAAAGACCACCATCTGTGAGAGCAGCAGTCCCTTACCCCTTCTGCTGCACTGGAGCTAGGTTATCGACCCGGGTTCCCTGTATATAACAATAAAATCTTCACCTTCACAGTGTCCAACCTTCCTGGTGGCAAGTGTGGAAATTCTTACACACAGGCATAACAGTAGGACAGAGACAGAAGATCCCTGGAAATCACTGACTAGCCAAGATAGCTAGCTGGTAAACTTCAGCCTAAGTAAAAAACCCTGTCTCAAAAAATACAAACGATCAAAACTGAGAAAGATACTCATTGTTGAACCTCCAGTCTCCACACATACATACACAAACACACATACAAGAAAGTTCAAAGCTAGCCTTGGCTACATTCGAATTTGAAGCCAGTCTGTGGTATGTAATACCCTGTCTCAAAGTGCCAGTGGTGAGGAGGGACACAAATCTTTAATCCCAGTGCTCAAGAGGCAAAGGCAGATGGATCTCTGTGAATTTGAGTCTAGTCTTGTCTACAAAGAAAGTTTCAGGCCATCTAGGACTTACAGTTTGTCTGTCTGTCAATCTCTCTCTCTCTCTCTCTCTCTCTCTCTCTCTCTCTCTCTCTCTCTCTCTCACACACACACACACACACACACACACACACACACACATCAGGAAGTAAAGGAAATAAATTTGTTAGTGGACAATAACACCATGCTCAGGATTTATAAAATGTCTAAAGATTTACTTTTACATGTGCTAGGAACCATTGTACTACTCATCCAAAAAGTATGAATTTTGCTTTAAAAATCAACAGACAGAGAGAAAGTTCTGTACAGCTCCTCTGTATAGTGATTCTAATTGTTGCCAATTCTTTTATATGTGCTTATTTTTTGCATTATATCAGACTCCTAATATGCAATGCTTTCCCCCAAAAAATCATGTTATGAAGCTGGTGTCCCCAAATCAGAACTGATAATATACTAACCTTTTCCAGACTTATATTCATATTTCCCAGGTGCATTATAAATATTCTCTTTAACAAAAAGGATTAGACATTTCTCAATTTGTTTGCATTCCAAGAAAGTCTTTAATAATTATAGGAATTGGACTTTGTTCACCTAAAAAGCACTTGTATAGATACATATTTCACTTTTTTAAACTAGTTTTCCTTAAATGTTTGCTCTTAATGGTTGTTTTGTGTGCTCTGCTTGTGGAACGTTATGGCTGTTGTCCACTGGGATTCTGCAGAGTCTCAGCTTCAGTAGAATAGTCTAAGCAATGGTTTGTTCATCTGTCTACTGTTGTTCATGTGTAGCTGATGGCACATCACCTTCATGGCAGACAAAATTCAAGCTAGACTCCAGACAGACCTAATCAAGGAGCCATTCCTTCTGTATCTCTTAGTTACTTAAAATTGTTCATAAAGGCGTGAGTCTAATTTTATTTTAGGGAAAATACTGATTGACTCTTTGACAACTAACTGTCCCTTATCCTTTTCTTTTAAACATGGTCATCTTAACATAGGTTCTCAGGATCAAGCTCAATGCATCAGGCTCGTGCAGCAAATGTTTAGCCACTGAGCCATCTCAAGAGTGCACATTTCATAAATACTCACAAGTCATATTGCATATGCTTACCTATAGTGTGCTCTACTGTGCACAACTATATGCTGCAAAATTCTTTCACTGGTAAGAAGCCAGGCTGACCACCAAGCAGGTACATGGTGACAAAATACCATTCTTAATAGACACCAATCTCAGGGATATAAATGACTACTGACAGCAGTAAATGCATTTCATGTTTGGTATGGGATGTCTTTCTGTACACTGTGAAATTCTATTGGATAATAAAAGAACTATTTTGGGCTATGGCAAGTCATCTTATAGGCAAGAGGAAAACCCAAGAATAGATCAAGGGAAAGCAGGATGAACCTGCAAGCTACGCCCAAGGAAACAAGATATAAAAGTACAGGTAAGCCACGAGCCACTTAGCAAGACATAAATTAATGGAAATGAGTTAAGATGCAAGAGCTAACTAACGAGAAGCATGATCCAGAGGCTGAACAGTTTGTAATTAATAGAAGCCTTTGTGAGATAAGGCTAAGTGGCTACAGGTGGCTGCAGAACTTGGGGCTAGGTCAAGCAGGATGAGTCAGAAACTTAGGGCTACACATGTTCTGCATTATAAGCACACCCTTGTGCTCCCACATGCTTCTGCTTGCAAACCACATACCCCTGCATATTCCATGACTTTGATGCTACCTTTTCCGTAAATTGTGATATTAATGTGGAGAAAGTGAGGTATAATAACTAAAGCTGTAAATAGCTTTATTTTTCCATTTCTCTATATTGGATAGCTTTCTGCTAACATAGGCAAGTGTTAATACCAATACCTACCTGGTAGCCAAGTTTGTGATGAAGTTCTTGGACCACTTGTTAGATAAGAAAATTTGAACTTTTGTTATTTTTGTTTTGTCTTAAGATAGAGTCTGTATAGTCCAAGGCTTACATTCATCCTTCTGCCTTAGCCTCTTAAGTGCTGAATTATAGGTGTATGCTATCACACCTCTGTGCCTTGTTGTTTATAACATGTGTGGGTAGTTTACAAAACAGAGTGTTCTCAGAACCATTTGTTTGGCAAGAAAATGAGTCTTCTTTGTTTGTACTTTGCTTCTGGAACCAGTTGTAAATTAGAGGCTTTTTTTAAAAAAAGGATATATTTGGAAATCTTTGTCACAGCTTTCATGAAGATAGAAAGTAATATTTATGTCTTGGACTTTGCTACACTTATCTTCAGCCACTTTTACCCCTATTCATTCTTATTAGTGTAGACCTACTATAAAAGTACTGGGTTTCAAAACTTCTTTTCTTTTAAGTATATCATATATTTTGACTATATTTGTCTCCTGTACACACACACACATAAACACACATAAACACACCTTTCCTTCTTCTTCCTCTTTCTTTTCTGACAATAGTCCCCTTCCTTCCCATGTTTCCCTCTGCTTTTATGCCATACGTGATTCTACCTTCTCTATGAATTATGCCATTTATAGACAATACTGCATATACACACATAAAAACTGAGATCCACAAATAAAACAGATAACAGTTGTCTTCCTGAGTCTAGTTTATTTCATTTAACACACTTATCTCCAGTTTTAGCAAAAAGAAACTCCAGTGTGTATATGCAGCACATTTTTGTTAGCTGTTCTCTGTTGATAGACACTTAGGTGGATTTGATGCCTTAGCATTTGTGAACAGCATTATAATAAACATGGATGGGTATGCAAGTATCTGTAATATGTTCATTTAGTCTTTTCAGTTACATAACTGGGCTTAGAATGATCAGGTCATACGGTAGTTCTATTTTTGCTTTTTTAGAAACCTTTCTATTGGTTCCCATAGTTTCTGGACTAATTTAAATGCTCCCAGAAATGTAGAAGGGTTTCTCTTTCCTCACACCTTTGTCTATACTTGTTATTGTTTGCTTTGTTAACAATAGACATTCTGACTAGGATGAATTGGAAGTCAACATGGCTTTAATTTATATTTTAATGATGGATAAAAGTATTGAAAATTATTCATATATTTATTGGCCATTTGTATTTTATCTTTTGAGGAATGTCTGTTGATTTCATTAACCTTTTTATTGATTTGCTTGGTTGGGTATTTTGCTATTTTGCTCTTTAAGTTGTTATAGATATTAATCCAATCAAATACATAACTAGTTAATATTTTCATCAGATCTGTTGTCTGTCTTTTCTTCTATAACCCAGGACTGCATGATCAAAGGTTGCACTGTCCACAATGAACTGGGCCCTCCCACATCAAGCATCAATAAATTCCTGAGGGAGGAGTATTTTCCATGGTACCAAAAGTCACCATGCAAGCTTCCAAAGGAGTGAGGAGGCACTAACATGCCTACACAGCTATTATGCTTATGAATCACAACAACCATCAGTGTATGATAAACAAAAGGGTGCATGCAATAGTGGTATGCATATGTTGGCAGTAACCAACAGCTCTTTACGTAAAACTTAAAGACCTGCTCAACACAGGGAAAAACATACTTGGTACTGAAAATCTAGACAACTGCTTAGGGCTAGTGAAGTCATGGATCATGGAGAACAAAACAGCAACCATCACTTTTCTAAGCAGACATTAACTGTAACAAAATCTGAATATTTTATAACCATAGGTAAGGGTAGCCCTCACCTCCTTGTTGTGGAGTGTTTGTACACTGTGAGAAGATATATCACTGTGATTGGTATAATAAAAAGATAAATGGCCAATAGCTAGGCAGGAAATATAGGTGAAATTTCCAGGAAGAAAAAGGAACAGGAAGAGGAATCTGGATGTATGGGGGACACCAGGAGACAGACAGAGGAAACATGGGGTGCAAGATGGAGGAGAGATAACACTATGTGATATAATGTAGATTAATATAAATATATTCATTTAAGTTATAAGAGCTAGTTAGGAACAGGCCCAAACTATAGACGGACCTTTCGTAATTAAAAAGAAGTCTCTGTGTCATTATTTGGAAACAGACTGGAGGTACAGAAAAAGGCTCTTTACACCACCTCATCAAAGAAACTTCTCTTTACAACAGATAGAGACCACTACATAGAATCACAACCAATGGATACATCTACAAAATACTCCCACATCGAAGGCTCAGGGAACATTGTGAGAAAGAGGGAACAAAGCTTGTAAAGGCAGAAAATTGGGGAGTTTGCTATGAAATTATCTCCTAGTGATTTCAGAAGCTATACTTATAAAATCTCACCTGCATGACAGCCTAAACATGAGCTGAACAAGAACAACACAGTAAACGTGCCAAAGTGGATGTGGGAAAGACCATGAGGTCTCAGAACTCAGGCAAGGGAACACTGAGATTGGGAGAAAAGTCTTCTCCAGGGCAGAGCACACCCATTGCCTACTCACTGCCAAATGGTCAGTCCTGAAAACGTACATATAAGTAAATTATACAGACTGAGTAGGTTCTATTTAGGAACATATATGTATTTGATAACAATAAAAAAAAGATGTTATAAACTTTAAAAAGAGCAAGGAGGGGAATACTGGAGGGTTTGGAGGAAAAGGGGAAGAGAGAATTGATATAATTATGTTGTAATCTCAAAAAAAGGAAAATGCTCACAGATTTATCTCTGTCTACAGGTCAATTTAATGAAGAGGTTTTCTCAGTTCCCTTCTTTCAGATAACCCTGTCTTGTGACATGACAAAAAAAAATCTAATCAGCACACATACTATTATTGTATTGGATCATGCATATTGTCTTTCGGAGAATAAAATGCATAGTTCTATGCCTTCCTGACTTTTAAAGTTTCTGTTGAGTAAGCTAATATTATTTTGATAGATTTTCCTTTATCTGTAACTTGGTGCTTCACTGTTTTAGCTCTCAATATTTTGTATAAGTTCTACATATTTAGTATTTTAATTATAATATGCTGTGGCAAAGGTCTTCTCTTGTCATATTTGTTTATAATATTAAAGGTCTCCTGTAATGTCCTCTGTATCTTGACGACTGTCTCGTTCCCTGGGTTCAGGGAAATCACTATGGTTTTATCAAATGTATTTTCTTTACATCAGTCTTGAATGTCTTGTTCTTACATACTTATGATTCATAGGGTTAGTCTTTATACAGTCTATACATTCCATTTGTTCTTATTGTTTTGGCCTTTTCATTGTCTTAATGTTTGAACTCACCTACTTTGTCTCCATGAACTCATATTCTATCTTCTACTCCATGAGATTTTCTACTGGATTTTTATGTGATTTACTGAAGCTTTATTTCCACAATTTCAATTTGTTTATTTCTCTTTATTGAGTTTCCCTTTTATATCCTGCTGACCTCCTTGTTTCATCCATCTGTTCATTTGTGTTGCATTTAAATCCACTAAGGTGATTATCTGTACCTTCACTTTGTTGAACATTTCTATTTTTCTTTTGAAATTTTTATCTGAAATTTCTCTTAACTCATTTAAGTCTATCACTCTGTAATTGATAATTATCAGAGAAGTGATATTGATTTGATTTCTTGTGCTTTGGTTTGGCGACTGGTGCATCTGGGGTTAGTTATTGTTTTGACTTTGTTCAGACTCTTCAAGTGGGGTTAAACTGTAGTAAGATTGAGATGGCATCTCACCACAGTATATAGGTATGTCTCAATAACTCATCTCTTAGCCTACATGTTCAGGGTGTTGGGTTCAATCTCTGTCATAGTTCCAAGAGTAGAATACTGTCTGCAAAATCGGAGTAACTCATGTGTAGGCCCACTATGAAAATTCAGTTATAGTCAATTAAAAGTAGGATCTCCAGTACTTTAGTCATCTGACATCAGAGAAGTTTTCTTCTGCAGTAAATGGGAACAAATACAGAGACCCACAGCCAGGCATTACAGAAAAATAGAGATCTTAGAAAACACACATAGTTCTAAAAGGTATTTCTCCTTCAAATTTCTCCCTGCAGAGCTCTGGGAACTCCAAAGAAGAGGAGATTGAGGTGTAAGGGCCTGGGGGTAGTGGAGGACACCATGAGAACAAGGCCCTAGAAATCAACTAAGCAAGGCTCATAGGAACTCCCAGAGACTGGAGCAGCAAGCACGGGGCCTACCTGGGTCTGCACCAGGGCCTCTGCGTATATATTATAATGGGACTCCTGAGTATGTGAACAAGTTGGCCTCTGATTCTTGTGCCTTCTCTTGGAACGATTTTCTTTCTGTTGGGTTGCCTTGTCCAACTTTGAATAATAGTTTTTGCTTCATCCTACTATATTTTATTTTTCATATTTGATTGATATCTTTTAGAAGCATGTTCTTTTCTAATGTGAGGTGGAAATGGAGTGGGTCTAGATGGGAGAGTAGATGGGGAAGTGCTGGAGAAGCAGAGGGCGAGGAAACTGTAATCAAAATAAATGAGAATATATTTATTTTTAGTAAAAGGGAGAAACAAAAAATAGAATAGGACCCCATTCATTTCCACTAATTCTGAAGGAGTGAAAGAACAAACTCCTGGCCAGCGTTTGTTCTTTAGTATGGTCTAAAAGGATGTGGGATACAAGGCAGGAAAAAACTAATCCCTATGTTGAAATTAGGTATTAAGGGAAGCACAGAGGTAAGAAAAAGAGAAATGAGCGGCGATCTAGTCTGTGCATGGTCCCTTCTTACACTTCGGGGCTTGAAGCATCTTTATGCAATCCCTGACTTCAGGTTTAGTTGTCAGGCCTTCACAGCAGCAGGAGCTAGCTCTGTGGATATGGCTGCAGGGCTGTTTCTGCAGACAAATTTCTGCCTTCTACAATACTGTGCGTCACTGACTCAGTGTTTTAACCTCAGCTTGAGGGGTTTAGCAGGCAGGGCCTATCTAGGCATAATCCTGGGAGTCTTGCTCTGGGTATGAGTGAAGTCTGAAGTGAGTTTTCTTTGTCTCTAGAGCCACCTAGAGGCTGACTCAACAGCGTTTCCCTCTGTTCTCCCCATCTATTCTCTGATTCACTCACTCTTCCCCTTCCTTCCTTCCCTCCTTACTTTCTTCCTTCCTTCCTTCCTTGCTTCCTTCCTTCCTTGCTTCTGGTACCCATGGCCAGCGATGGTGCTTGGCATGGCTTTTGTCTTTCACCCTTTCTATTTCCCGGGATTTCCTCATAAATACTGCCAGTATCACTTATCCTGGGGGTTTATATAATTTTAGAAGAACTTCTGGGTGTTTTGTTTTTGTTTATTTGGTATTTGCAGTCTAGATATCAATTATATTTTTTAATGATTAATTTCTACCCACCTAGAAGATGATGTCCACATTCATCCAGGACAGATGGTAACTTGAGGGAGTATTCAGAACAACTAATACCAGTGCCCTAGTGGTGCTTGTGATAAAATAAAAAGATTAAAAATAAAAAACTTTCTTTTTTCATTCTAAATCTAGATCTAAAAATACTTCATTCCTGAGTGTGTGTAAGGTGAACAAAAGATACTTTTACTAATAAAATTAATCAAGGTCATTTTAAATAAAATAATTTACTTCTTGATTATTTTATACTCATGAGCAAAATTTAAAAATAATTTCCGAGCACATTTCTTTAATCTCAGTACTCAGGAGACAAAGGCAGAAGGATCTCTAAGTATTTGAGACCAGCCTGATCTACAGAGTGAATTTCAGAAAAGCCAAGGCTACACACAAAGAAACCTTGCCTCAAAAAACAAATAATCAAAACTTTTTTTTTTTTTTTTACAGACAATGTTACTGAGAATTCAGCTAGTTCAAACTAAAAGCAGTCAAAAGAGACAGGATGGACATTATTTATTCATCTCAGAAAAAAAAAGAAGATGAGCTATCAATCCTCCTAAATATTTATGCCCCTAATATAAGGGCAACTTCATATGTAAAAGAAACACTACTAAAGCTTAAACCCCAAATCAAATGTCAAACTCTAATAGTGGGAGACTTCACCACTTTCACCCTTGGATAGGTCAACTAGACAAAGACTCAACAAAGAAATAAGGAGTCTAACAGATGTTATGATACAAATGGACTTGATAGATACTTACAGACGCTTCCATCCAAACACAAAAGAATATACATATTTCTCAGTACCCCATGGAACTTTTACTAAAATTGACCACATACTTGGTCACAAAGCAAATATCAATAGATACAAAAAAATGAGAATAACCCCTTGTATCATATCAGATCACTATGGCCTAAGTTAGAAATCAACTTCAAAAATCACAGAAAGCCTACAAACTAATGAAAACTGAATATCTCTACATTGAACCACCACTGGATCAGGAAGGAAGTTAAGAAAAAAAACCAAGGACTTTCTATAACTTAATGAAAATGAATCCACCCATTTCAACATACCCAAACTTATGGGACATGATGAAAGCGGTGTTAAGAGGAAAATTCATAGCACTAGATGCCTATATAAAAAACCAAGGGAAAGCTCACACAAGAGACCTAACAACTTGGCTGAAGGTTTTAGAACAATTAGAAGCAATCTCACCTAGAAGGAGTAGACGGCAGGAAATAATCAAACTTTGGGCTCAACTCAGTACAATAGAAACAAAGAGAACAATACAAAAAAATCAATGAATCAAAAAGTTGGTTCTTTGAGAAAGTCAACAAGATAGACAAACCCTTATTCAAACTAAACAAAAGACAGAGAAAGAGTATTCAAATTAGCAGAATCAGAAATAAAAAGGAGATATAAAAACAGACCCCCAGGAAATTCAGAGAATTATTAGATCAGGCTTTGAAAACCTATACTCTACTAAAATGGAAAACCCAAAAAAAATGGACAGCATCTGAACAAGTACCAATTACCAAAATTAAATAAAGAACAGATTGAAGACCTAAAGAGACCTATAACACCAAGGGAAACATCACCCTTTATAACAGCTGCAAATAGCGTTAAATGCGTTAAATACCTTGGTGTAACTATAACCAAAGAAGTAACAGATCTATTTGACAAAAACTTTAAATCACTAAAAAAAAAAAAAAAAAAAAAAAAAAAAAAAAAAAAAAAAAAAAAAAAAAAAAAAAAAAAAAAAAAAAAAAAAAAAAAAAAAAAAAAAAAAAAAAAAAAAAAAAAAAAAAAAATCAGAAAATGGAAAGATCTCCCATGCTCCTGGATAGATAGGATCAACATAGTATAAATGACAATCTTACCAAAAGCAATCTACAGATTCAATGCAATTCTCATCAAAATACCAACACAATTTTTTTTACAGACCTTGAAAGAACAATACTCAATTTTATTTGGAATAACAGGATCGCCAGGGAATAATTTGGATAGCCAGGGATCACGAAAACAATTTTGCTCAACAAAAGAACCTCAGGAGGCATCACCATCCCCGACTTCAAATTATACTATAGAGCAACAGTATTAAATATAGCCTGGTATTGGTATAAAAACAGACTTGTAGGTCAATGGAATCAAATTGAAGATCCAGACATTAACTCACACACCTATGAATACCTGATTTTCGACAAAGAGGTAAAAAATATTCAATGGAAAAAAGTATCTTCAACAAATTGTGTTGACATAACTTGATGGCAGTATGTAGAAAAATGTAAATAGACACAAGCCTATCACCCTGTACAAAACTCAAATCAAAGTGGATCAAAGACCTCAACATAAAACCATCTACACTGAACTTGATAGAAAAGAAAATGGGAAATACCCTCTAATACATTGGCACAGGTGACCACTTCCTAAATATAACATCAGTAGCACAGACACTAAGAATCAATAAGTGTGATCTCCTGAAACTGAGAAGTTTCTGTAAGGCAAAGGACACAGTCATTAAGACAAAATGACAGCCAACAGAATGGGAAAAGATTTTCACCAACCCTACAAGTGACAGAGGACTGATCTCTAAAATACATAGAGAACTCAAGAAACTAGAGCCCAAAACACTTAATAACCCAATTAAAAAATGGGGTTCAAGCTAAAAAGGGAATTCTCAGCAGAAGAATTACAAATGGTGATAGGCACTTGAAAAAAATGCTCCACATCTTCAGCCATCAAAGACATGCAAATCATCCCCAGACTACTGCCTGCCCCCATCACAGCTGGGAAAGTAGCAGCGGGAGAACAGCTGGGTCCTTTGGTTCTGGGCACACATTCCTGAGATAAGAAACTCGACTTCAGCGGGGAGGACAGTCTGCACAGAGAGGGACTGGTGTGGTAGCGGCAGGGGAGCAGGAGAGTTCCTAGCAGCACAGTGGGGAAATCCGAGGACAGAAGGTGACTTCCAAGGGCACTATCAATAGGACAAAACGACAGCCTACAGAATGGGAAAAGATTTTCACCAACCCTACAAGTGATAGAGGACTGATCTAAGATATATAAAGAGCTCAAGAATCTAAAGCCCAAAACCTTGAATAACCCAATCAAAAAATGGGGTACAGATCTAAAAAGGGAATTCTCAGCAGAGGATCTACGAATGGCTGAAAGGCACCTGAAAAAGTGTTCTTCATCTTTAGCCATCAGAGAAATGCAAAACAAAACAACTTTGAGATACCACCTAACATCTGTTAGATTAGCTAAGATAAAAGGTACAGATGACAGCCTGTGTTGGAGAGGATGCAGAGCAAGGGGAACACTCCTCCATTGTTGGTGGGAGTGTAAGCTTGTTCAACCACTTTGGAATGCAATATGGCGGTTTCTCAGAAAATTGAGAATCAATCTCCCCAAGGACCCAGCAATACCACTTCTGGGTGTATACCCTAAAGATGCACAGTCACACTCTAAAGGCATTAGCTCAACTATGTTCATAGCAGCATTATTTGTAATAGCAAGAACCTGGAAACAACCTAGATGTCCCTCAACTGAAGAATGGATTAACAAACTGTGGTACAACTACACAATGGAATACTACTCAGCAGTAAGAAAAAAAGGATATCCTAAAATTCGCAGGCAAATGGATGGATTTGGAGAATATCCTCCTGAGCAAGGTATCACAAACTCAGAAAGATAAGCAGGGGATGTACTCACTCATTAGTGGTCTCTAAACAAACAAACAAGAAAAAAAGCCAAGTATGCCCAAACTGAAAAACCACAACCACTGAACAGCTTGGGATCAGAAACACCCTAGACTGACCCTTCTGATCCCACTCCAACTATAGGAACACCTGACTCACCCTTGAGGGAGGGGCGACAAAACTGGATTTGGCCAGGAATGGAGACTGATCCAAGCATTATTGGGTCAGTGGGACCATAGGATTGTCTGCTCCCTGCCCAGGGAGGGGATGGGGAGTTGTGGAGAAGAAAAAATGACCTGATGTGGCAGAAGGGGGAAGGGACCTTGAATAAGGATATACAGGGATGGAAAAAAATTCAGAGGAAAAGCTGAACACAAAGTAAATATATGTGTAGAAATCTTATTTGCATTATCACTCTTGATAAGTCATGCTTATGATTTTTATCTTCTTTATAGTTATTGTTAACTTATCAGCATTTTAAATTCATTTTACTGTTTTTCTTGATAAATACAAAATAAATAAAGAAGGAAAAAAAAAAAAAAGTTGACTTCTGCCACCCGAACAGGGGCCCTGAGAAGGCTTCTTGGCTTCGAAGAGGAGCACAGCCACCCAGTTCACAGCTTGTATAATAGCAGTGGAGGAACAGCCAAGTCCCTCGGCACACAGCTGAGAAGTGAGATGTCAAGAGGTGACAACTGACATAGCACTGTGACCTCATGAGAACAACCAATCCTCTAAGCACATAGCTAATTAAGAGCTTTCAGAGCCTTAAGAGCCCTTAGACCAAGAACTCCCTTGAAGCCAACCAAGAACTAACAAAGAGAGAATTGGGGAAACAATGGGCAGATGGCAGTGTAAAAATAGATACAACAATACAAAGATCAACAAGAAACCACCAAAGAAGCAAGTAGCTTTATAGCTTCAGGACCTGAACATAACAACGAAGAAGGAACAGAAGAAAATAACCTTAAAAACACCTTTATGAAACTAATAAAAGCCTTAAAAGAAGATATTAAAAAACTCTCTTAAAGAAATAGAAGAAAATACAAATAGAAAATTGGAAGAGATGAACAAAGCCCTGAAAGAAAATAAAGAAAACCAAGAAAAAGAAAACAAACAGGTGAAAGAAATTTGCCAAGAATTAAAAAACCGAAATAGAAGCAATAAAGAAAGCACAAACCAAAACAAAACTAGAAAAAACATCCCGAAACTACAGATTCAAGCATAACCATCAGAATCCAAGAGATGAAAGAGAGAATCTCTGGGGTGGAAGACTCAATAGTGGTAATAGATACATCAGTTTAAGAAAACACTAAAACCAAAAAAATCATAACACAAAATGTCCAGGAAATTTGGGACACCATGAAAACGCCAAACTTGAGAATAATTGGAATAGAAGAAGGAGAACACCAGCTCAAAGGCACAGAAAATATATTCAACAAAATCATAGAAGAAAGCTTCCCTAACCTAAAGAAGGAAATGCCTATAAAAATACAGGAAGCCTACAGAACACCAAATAGACTACACCCACAAAAAAAGACTGCTCGCCATATAATAATCAAGCCTCTAAACCTACAGAATAGAGAAAAAATACTAAAAACTGTAAAGGAAAAAGGTCACATCACCTATAAAGGGAGACCCATCAGAATAACACCCAACTATTCAATGGAAACAATGAAAGCAAGAAAGTCCTGGTCAGTCTTTATACAAACACTAAAAGTGCATGGATACTAACCTAGAATACTGTACCCAGCAAAATAGTCAATCAACATAGATGGAGTAAACAAGATATTTCACGATATAATCAGATTTAAACAATACCTAACCACAATCCCCACCCTGCAAAAAGCCCTAGAAGGAAAACTCCAACCTAAGGAAACCAGAAACACTCATGTAACCACAGACAATTGACAAGCATACAGAAGAACCCCCCCCAAAAAAAGGAAATGCAAGCTACAACCAAAAATGATGGGAAATATTGATCATTGGTCATTAATATCTGTTAATATCAATGGACTCAATTTACCTATGAAAACACACACCATAACACTATGGATAAAAAAACAGAAACCATCTTTCTGCTGCACATAAGAAATGTACCTCAACTTTAAAGGCAGACACAGGCTCAGAGTAAAGGGTTGGAAATAACTTTTCAATCAAATGGTCCTAAGACACAAGCTGATGTAGCCATTCTAATATCTAACAAAATGCACTTTAAACTAAAATCAATAAAAAGAGTCCAGGGAGGTCACTACTTATATCTCAGGAAAAATTCACCAAGATGAAATCTCAATCCTGAATACCTATGCCCCCAACACAAGGGCATATACAAATTTAAAAGAAACACTTCTAAAGCTTCAACCCCATATCAAACCTCACACACTAATAGTGAGAGACTTCAGTACCCCACTTCCATCCTTGGATAGGTCAACCAGACAGAAACTCATGAGAGAAATAAGGGATTTAGCAAAAGTTATGACCCAAATGGACTTAGTAGATATATACCAAACCCTCTACCCAAACAAAAGGGGATATACAGATTTCTCAGCACCCCATGAAATTTTCCCTAAAATTGACCACATACTAGGTCATAAAAGCAAATATCAATAGGTACCAAAAAATGTTTATAACATCTTGTACCATTTCAGATCACCACGCTCTAAAGTTAGAGTTCAACAACATCAAGAACCACAGAAAGACTACCAATTTATGGAAAGTAAACATCACTCAACTTAACCACCTCTGGGTCAAGGAAGAAATTAAGAAAGAAATCAAAGACTTCCTAGATTTCAATGAAAATGAATCCACAACATACACCAATAATGCTGCTATGAACATAGTTGAGCTAATGCATTTGGGTTGAGAATGTACATATATATTTAAAGAGAGAAATGTCATTGTAAACAAGAACTCAAGGCTAGAACATAGCTAAGTATCACAATGCCTCACTTCTGCATTGATGGCTTCTAGCAGAGGGGTAGATAAGGAAAAGCTTGTTTTCTTTAAAGGTCTCACCACAGGGAGATTAATTATGCTCCAGTAAGCAAATGAGCAGCATGAATGGGCAGTTTTATAAATGGAGAGATCATAATTGTGGGCATGATACTGAGAGGTCTGATATCTGAGTTTGATGAGGTGCATAATGTAAAAACACCAAATAACAAATATGTATATGAAAAAAAGCTAAGAAAAAAAGAAATATTATGATTAATATCTGGGTTTCACTGACTTTGTAACTTTTAAAGGCTTGGTTTATTTTTTTAAGTTTTATGAAATAATGTGATATGTATTTACCATAGTTTTTTAAGTTATAGTAGAATTTGGTAGTAAGTTCATATTTTCCTGTCTTTGTTTTTGTTATTGCTTTTCTTTAGTATAGAGTATTTTATTAGTATTTTAAGTATTTCAAGGTTACAAATTATGCATTTGTTAAAATCATTCCTTGAATTTAGGTTTAATTTGCTATCAAAAAATGTCATTGGCTCTGTAAAATCAAACTAAAGTCTTGCAAACCCAGAAAGATAAGCAGGGACTGTACACACTCAATAGTGAATTTTAGGCAAAAACATTCTTTTTTTTTTTCATTGAAAGATGACACATACACAAAACAAAAGAAAACAAAATTTCTGGTTTGTCTGTAGAAGAATTGCTTAGGAGAAATTTGTGGTGGCCATAGTGCATCGGTGGGCATTACCTGTGACCTACTGTAATTTATCTGTAGATGAGTCTAACCTGGCTTGAGAAGCTTTAGATTTTAGAGAAAAGAGAACTTTTATTACTCTATGGGTTTTTTGATATCTCTTCTGAATGTTTTGCTTTTTAATATAATGTTTGATATTGATTTTCAAAAAACCAATTAACAAAAGATAAAAAATAAATAAATTATAAAATAACAACAAAAAAGAAAGTGGCATAGGTAGCCACTTCCTAAACATAACACCAGTAGCATAGACACTAAGAACAACAACCGATAAGAGGGATCTCCTAAAACTGAGATTTCAAGTAAGGCCAAGGACACAGTCTTTAAAACAAAATGATAGCCTACAGAATGGGAAAAGATTTTCACAAACTCTACAAGTGACAGAGGACTAATCTCTAAAATATATAGAGAACTCAAGATACTACAGCCTAAAATTCTGAGTAATCTAATCAAAAAATGGAGTTCAGAACTAAAAAAGAAAATCTCAGCAGAAAAATTACAAATGGCTGAAAGACACTGGAAAAAATGCTCAACATTTTTAGCCTTCAGAGAATTGCAAATCAAAACAGCTTTGAAATACCAACATACACCTGTCAGAATGGCTACAATCAAAAACACAAATGACAGCCTATGCTGGAGAGGTTGTGGAGCAAGGGGAACACTCCTCCGTTGTTGGTGGGAGTGTAAACTTTTCAGCCACTCTGGAATGCAGTATGGAGATTTCTCAGAAAACTGGGAATCAATCTCCCCAAGGATCCAGCAATACCACTATTGGGCATATACCCTAAAGACACACATTCACACCCAAAAGCATTAGCTCAACAATATTCATAGCAGCATTATTCGTGGTAGCAAGAATGTAGAAACAACCTAGATGCCCCACAACAGAGGAAGGGATTAACAAACTGTGGTACATTCACACAATGGAGTACTACTCAGCAGTAACAAAAAAATGATATCCTAAAATTTGCAGGCAAATGGATAATTTGGAGAATATCCTCCTGAGGGGGGAATCACAAACCCGGAAGGATAAGCAACAGATGTACTCACTCATTAGTGGACTTTATGCAAAAAAAAAAAAAAACAAACAATCTTTTCCATTAAAAAAAAAAAAAAACTTCTGGTTTTACTGTAGAAGGGGTACTTACTAGAAATTTGTGGTGGCCATAGTATATCCGTGGGCACTAGCTGTGACCTACTGTGCCTTTTTCATCTGTAGCTGAGTCTAACCTGGCTGGAAGAGCTTTATACTTAAGTTTTATGTTTCATGTATTTTAGAGAAAAGAGAAGTTTTTAGCTATTCTGAATGTTTTGCTTTTTTATATAAAGTTTGATATTGATTTTCAAAAAACAATACCAAATATACAAAAATGGTAATCTTACCAAAAGCAATTTACAATTACAATCCCTATCAAAATCCCAACACAACTTTTTATAGGCCTTGAAAGAACAATACTCAATTTCATTTGGAATAACAGGAAAGCCAGGATTGCCAAAACAATTCTGCTCAACAA
Source organism: Sigmodon hispidus (assembly GCA_004025045.1). Taxonomy (NCBI): domain Eukaryota; kingdom Metazoa; phylum Chordata; class Mammalia; order Rodentia; family Cricetidae; genus Sigmodon; species Sigmodon hispidus. The sequence continues at coordinate 91,653 of PVIH01004521.1, forward strand.
AAGAACCTCAGGAGGCATAACCATCCCCAACTTCAAGCTATACTCTAGAGCTACAGTATTGAAAACAGCCTGGTACTGGCATAAAAACAGATTTGTGGATTAATGGAATTGAATTAAAGACCCTGACATTAGCCCACATACCTATGAACAGCTGATTTTGAACAAAGAGGTAAAAAATATTTAATGGATGAAAGATAGTATTTTCAACAAATGGTGTTGGCATAACTGGATGATAGTATGTAGAAAAATGAAAATAGATCCAAGCCTGTACAAAACTCAAATTCAAGTAGATCAAAGACCTCAACATAAACCCTGCTACAATGAACTTGATAGACAAGAAATTGGGAAATACCCTCCAACACATTGGCACAGGAGACCCCTTCCTAAATATAACACCAGTAGCACAGACACTAAGAACAGCAATAAGTGGGACCTCCTGAAACTGAGAAGCTTCTGTAAAGTCAAGGATACAGCTAATAAGACAAAACGACAGCCTACAGAATGGGAAAAGATTTTCACCAACCCTACAACTGACAGAAGACTCATCTCTAGAATATATAAAGAACTCAAGAAACTAGAGCCCCAAATCCTAAATAATCCAATTAGAAAATGGGGTTCAGAACTAAAAAGGGAATTCTCAGCAGAAGAACTACAAATGACTGAAAGACACTTGAAAAATTGCTCAACATCTTTAGCTTTCAGAGAAATGCAAATCAAAACAACTTTGAGATACCACCTTACACCTGTCAGAATGGCTATGATCAAAAGATGACAGTCTATGCTGAAGAGGATACAGAGCATGAAGAACACTCCTTCATTGTTGGTGGGAGTGTAAACTTGTTCAGCTACTCTAGAATGCAGTATGATGGTTTCTCAGAAAACTGGGAATCAATCTCCCCAAGGATCCAGCAATACCACTATTGGGTGTATACCCTAAAGACACACATTCACACCCCAAAGCATTAGCTCAGCTATGTTCATAGCAGCAGTATTCATAATAGCAAGAATCTGGAAACAACCTAGATGGATTAACAAACTGTGGTACATCTACACAATTAGTAACCCTAACCCTAACCCTAACACTAACTCAGCAGTTAAAAAAAAAATGACATCCTAAAATTTGCAAGCAAATAGATGAAATTGGTGAATATCCCCCTGAGTGAGGTATCACAAGCCCAGAAAGATAAGCAGGGGATGTACTCACTCATTATTAGACTTTAAACAAAAAGCAAAGAACACTCAAGCTGCAAACCACAACCCCTGAACATATTGGGATCAGAAGGAAGTTGTGAGAGACATCCAGGGATTCCCCTAAGAAGAGAAATTAGGGAAGATTTCCCTAGCTAATTGGGAGTATAAGGGGTTACAACCAAGAAAGGATGGGAACAAATCATGAGAGAAGGAAATGATTGAGTGAGAGGAGCAACAATGAGGGGAAAAAAGAGATGGAGATCTTAACAAAGGAAGCCACTGTGGGGTTGGAAAAAGACTGGGTGCTAGGGAAATGTCCAACTTACAAGATGTCCCTGGCTAGGTCTCCAACCAGTAGTGAAGGTATTGCCTAAATTTGACTTCCTCTATAATCAAATGAATAGTCACCATAAGTGCCAGCACAGAACTTATATCCAACAATGAATAGAGGTAGAGGCAGGGATACATGGTTGAGCACTGGGCTGACTTCCTTTCCAGCTGAGAGTGGGAGAGGAGAATCTATATGTATAAGGTGATAGGAATTATGAGGAAAATTCCCATAGTGATGGCTGACTGGAGTTCTGGGGGGCTCACTAAATCAAGAACAGCCACTAGGGAACCATCAGAAAAAGGAACTAGGCCCTCCAAGGATAGGCAACTATCCACTGACATAGGCAGTATGTGGAGTCTCAAGGGGAGGGATCAGACTGTGTTTCTGTGTATGGCCTGGCACTTCAGCGCCCATTCCCTTCAGAGGAACACCTAACCCAGTCTTGATATTAATATGAGGACTTGCCTGGAGTGGATGCTGAACTGATCCTCCTTGGGACTTCTTGCCCTTTTGGGGGAGGGGATAATGGGATAGGGAGGAGGAAGGCTGAAGGCTGACCAGGAGGGGTTGGGAGTGTGAAGTGAGGGGGAACAAGGGAACACATATATAAAAAAGACTTTATGTTATAAATAACTTCTTTTAAAGATTTATTTATTTATTATACATTATACAGAAAAGGGCACCAGATGTCATCATAGATGGTTTATAGCCACCATGTGGTGGCTGGGAATTGAACTCAGGATCTCTGGAAGAACAATCAGTGCACTTAATTTCTGAGCCATCTCTCTAGCCTAAATAAATTTTTTTAAAAAAGACATATTTGCTTACACATGAGAAAATTTATACTTGTAAAATATAAATTTGAGAAATGTTCTTTAATTTGTTTACTGAGAAATAACATCCAGACTTGAATTTTAATGTTTTGACACAATTCATTTATAATTATGCTCCATTTATTGATTATACACAATAAATATACATTAAATAGTTACTTACATATTTAGGAGAAAGTATATGCAACAGGAAGAGAATATTGTACTTAATGCTTAAAGTGCATTGCTTTTGTCTATTCATAAGTTATAACATTAATAAGATGAAGCAATTATCCAATGAATACTGACTTTAAAATTATAAACTCAATCTGCATCGTAAAAGGTATGCTTTAAGGTAATATGTTTACTGCTATATTTATTGTTATTGATTAGTATTTTAGATACGTGGGAAGATATAATAAAACATTATATACTGTTTTTTCTCAATCCTTAAACTATCATAATAGGCTATCTATAATTCATCCCCAAAGTGAGATTTTACTAATCTCCCTGCCTGCAGCTCATCTATTTTTCTTTTCAGAGTTTGGGATTAAATGTCTTCTAATGAGTTATTTTCTAAACTTTATTGTTTTTTTCTCTGAATCTTATCAAACATGGCTATCCTATGGAACTACTTAACCTACAAATGAATGAAGTTTCTCTGTCTCTAGCAAAAGCAAAAGTGCAACACTTCTTTTGAAGTCTACAGGGAGAAGTGTATTGTACTTATGTGTATGTACGTTGTACATGCACAGACAATAGATAATGTGTGCACAATAAAGCACATGTTGAAGAGTGAGATAATTTATCATCAGTAATAACTGGTTGGAATCAGTGTATGATGAGTCCCAGGTTTGTTTTCTATTAGTAGATTTTGTTTTTGCTGTTTGTAGGAAAATAAAGGATGAATACTTTATATACATTTTTAGTTGTTAAAGAAGCAAGGAAACATTTTTCTACAAAAGAAATTGAAAGAAGACAGTATTGTTATACTAGGAATTACAAAAGTATGAGACAATTACTAATTTATTTTGTTGATATTATTAACAAAATTATGTATTCACCCCCACATTATCATCAATCTTTCTGCTTCATTTCTATGTGAAACTTAATGATTTGATAGCCAAATTGCTTTACATTTTTCTCCACTTTTTATTCATTTCTCTCTGCTTTTTATTTTACTTCTCATTTTTCAAAAAAAAAATCTCTCAATACTAGGCATTAGATAAAAAAAATTTCTAAGGGTTTTAGTCATTAACTGTTCTCTTTGAAACCTAAAAAGACTGGCTCTAGCCAAGTAGCTCAGAAGAAAGGAATCCACCAAGAGTTGTGGAAAGTAAAGGCAAAATATTTTTAAAATATTTTCTTCTTAAAAGACCAGTAGATGTGTGGTTGACAATTTACAAAATGTGAGATAATAACTTACTGATCTTGCTTGTAATTTATAAAATAGTTAATTTATTTTTCTACGACAGGGTGTTTTTATGTAACTCTGACTACCTTGGCACTTACAATGTAGATCAGGCTAGCCTTGAACTCTGAGAGATCCATCTGTGATCTGCCTCACAAGTCCTGAGAATAAAGTCATGCACCATTACACCCAGCTATGAAATAGATAATTCTTAAATATAAAAATTTAAGCCTTTGTAAATAGCATGCTAAATTAATTTTACTTATTTTCCAAAATGACATTATAAATTTGTTTTGTTGTTTTGCATATTATCATCATTGACTATCACTATAGTTTGACAAAAATTGATCAGCAAGCATTACTTTATTGCCAATACTTTAGGTTTCTACAACAAATCTCTAGATAGATATAAAGCAACTTGGTTATATGGTTGTCTTCATGTCATGCAAACTGCTGACAAATCAGGCATAGAGTTACATTGAGTGAAGAAACCATAGCAGTATGATAGAAAGACATCTGTAGATAGAACAGAACTAATGGATACTAACGAGATAGTGTTATAACTGAAGCCACAAATGCAGAGGATGGGTATAAAGTTATGTTTGCTCTGTCTCCCTGTGATACAATGAGACAAGAAGCCTCCTCATTGCTCCTTTCATGTCCTTGTTCCTCAAAGTATAGATAAAAGGGTTAAGCATAGGCGTCACCAAACTATAAAAGAGAGACAGAAGTTTGTTCTTGTCCTGAGAATTAGAAGATGAGGGTTGTACATACATACTAATTACTGGTCCATAGAAAAGAGTCACGACAACAACATGAGAACCACAAGTGTTAAAGGCTTTCTTCTTGCCCTCCGAGGAACGAATCCTAAGCACAGTAGCTACTATGAACCCATAGGAAATAAGGATAAGTGACAAGGGAACCAAGGAGTAGAAAGTCCCTACAATGGAGAGCATAGCTACATTGAAAGCAGTGTTAGCACAGGACATCTTGATCATCACTGGAACCTCACAGAGAAAGTTGTCTACTTTGTTGTTTCCACAAAATGGTAGCTTCACAGTGAGGGTTGATTGAAGCAAGGAGTTAGCCAAACCACTCAGCCATGCCATGGACACCAAGAGGATACAGAGTTGCTGGTGCATGATGGCTGGGTACCTTAGAGGCTTGCATATAGCAATGTAACGATCCAAAGACATCACAGCCAGGAGGATGCACTCCGTAGCCCCCAGAAAGTGAAAAACATAAAACTGTGTCACACAGCCCCCATAGCTGATAGATTTATCTGGGCCCCAAAGATTCAGAAGCAGCTGAGGAATGGTGGTTGTAGTAAAACACAGGTCCAAAAAGGAAAGGTTGGAGAGGAAGAAGTACATTGGGCTGTCCAGTAGAGGGTCTATCCTGGATACAACAATAATTGAGATATTTCCCAGCACTGTGCAGACATAAGCAACAAGCACCATTATGAAGAGGGGCTTTTCCAGCCATGGATGATTGGAGAAACCCAGAAGAATGAAGATCTTTGGAGCACTTTCATTGCCTAGATTCATTACTTTTGTTGATTGGTGAATTCCAGTGAAGGTGAAGACTTGTATTTAGTATGGAATTTCTATGACAGCATATTGAGTGAGATAAAATAGCATAAGTTATTAAGAGACTTTTCTTGGAATGCCACCTCACTGAACCAATTTAATATTTGCAAGGGTGAAAAGTAATAGTCTAAAGCAACAGATATTGCCTTTTAGTACCTTCAAGAAAAAGATTAATGAATCTATACATTTAACCAAGAATTATAATACTTTAATAAGATAATAAACAAATAAAGGAGAATTTAGATTGATCTAATGTGAGCTAGAAGAACAAGGATGAAATATGGGTGATTCTAAAGGATGCCTAGGAAGCACCTTTGTTGACTTACCGCATGTTAATTTTTAACATTTGTGATCTACTGACACTCGCCATGCTCTAGTGAGACTGAAGGTTGGTTTCAATGAGTTCAGAGCTCTGAGCTCGATGTGAGTCAGACTGACTTACATAGAAGCAACAACTATTGCTCTGCTCTCCAAACCTTTGACAGACTTTTGACAACTTAAACTTAAGCTCTCAAGTCAAGCATTTCACTAGAGAAAATGATCTCTAAACATAAATTCAGAACTTGAAAAATAAGAAAATAATACATTGAAAATCCTAGAAAAAATGTTATTAAAGGAATATGACTTATCAGCATTCCGTGAGTACACTGGTGAATTTTACATTGTGAGCATTATCTGTTCCACATTTAGAGAATTGTGCATTATTTTTGTCATTTTGTTCAGTTGTCAGTTCATTGTATAAGAACAGTCTTTCTTCCTCCAACCCAACACACCTGCCTTTCTGTCATTCATATATTGTGAGACATGATCTTACTCTGTAGGTTAGGCCTTTGGAAACTCACTATATAGCTTTGGCAATCTCAAATATGTGATGACATTTCTATCTCTGTTTCACCAGTGTTGTGATTGCAGGCTTGGATCACTACACTTATCAGCTTCTTAATGTGCAATATTTCTTCTAGTTGCATCCAAATGCTAACAGTTCTCTTCCTCCCATAATGATTACATTTTCTTTCCTTCTAATTTTTAAATTTCTCAGGTGATCTCTCTTGAATTTGATATCAAGACCTTGAACATTTCAATATTTGTGTACATTTTTTAATTAATGTAATAGTGCAAGAAGCATTCCTGGATTGCCTCAAAATGCATTTCAATATTATAAAGTACAAAGGTTTTGGTTAGTATCAAAGTGTTATTTATGCACACATTATCTAATATACAAATTTTCATAAAGAATTCACAGCATGCAGAGTTATGCAAAAAACTTAAATTAGATGAGCAATACCCACTCACATGAATCACTTACCTTAAATCAATGTTGACTTGTGGTGGTGGTACTCCACTTTTTCATAGAAATGAATATTGATCTTTTTTAAAATCAGAATTCAGTGTTAATAGTGGGTAAGAATTGACTATACCCTGTATCTAGAGTGGCTTTATATGACATAAATCCTTAATACACGATATGAAACATCAGCAGTATTTTAAAGTGAGGAAATATACTTTACTCTGAAAAAGAATAACTAAGAAGAACCTGGTGGTCTGGGTTGGTGGTAGACTATTTGCCTTGTCTGAGCAAGGCCTTGGGTTTGAGTCCTGGTGCCGCAGAAACAAACAAAGCAAAGAAGATGTCCTCACACCTTATAAAGCTGGGAGACTTTGCTCCAGGTAGATAATAAATCTCAGTGGAAATTTGTTGGCAAAAGACACTATAGAAATTCCCCTTGTGGGTATATGTCTTTATAATGCTCTTGTGGAAATAAAATGAAATAATATATTTTAGCATATGTTAAGAACAATGAATTGGGGCTGAAAATAGTTTGAAAACCACACATTTCTTTAAAAATCTCAAAAAATTGTGATGGTTCATGAGAAAAACTTGAGAATTATTATGGTGTCAAGATTCAACTTTCTTTTATTTATATTTTTCTCAATGTTTTATTCTTGAAATTCCCATTGTGCTAATAACATAGTAATCTTCCCCAAAGCTGTTCCTCCTTTCTATGACCTTAATATTTTTGTATGGTAACCAGCCAATACTCAGTGATCTGTTTGCTGGATATATGGAGAACATAAAATCATGCTTCCAGCTTCATTGGGACCAGAACGTATCACAGGATTGCCTTTCATCCCAAGTAGCACCAAATATCAGTGCAGGGCTACAGCTTCAGTGGTCCATGGGTCCACTGAGAAACTCAGGCTGTGATGTCAGTATCTCACAGGTTAGGATTGGTCTGGAGTTTTAACTTCTAAAGTTCCGGGAGTCACTGCAGGCCCAGAAATCTACATTTTCATAGTCTCAGAGATTGTTTGGGGCCTTCTGGAAACCACATCTTCCACTGAGTACGCAGATGTTGGTGGGTCTCATACTTGTCATTCTATCCCTAGAGTATTCACCAAAGCCAAGGGATAATGAAGGTTTTTACCTCTAAAAGTCCATTTGACAACCAACAGCAAGCATAGTCAATCTCCACAGCTGAGCTTCATGGAGAGATCCCCTGGGAAGAGTCACAGAAAACAAAATATTTAAATAGACTAGGAGGAAGAAAAGATCAGATCTGAAAGATAAATACACTTGAACATGTGAGCAAATTTTAACAAAGAAACTCAAGAAATATGACACTACTACATCAAGAACCATCCCCAAATGACCAATTCCCATATAATGGAATGAAAAACTACAGAGATAACTGAAATGTCTATGAAAAATTCAATCTTACTTTTGAAAAGAATTGAATTCAAATAAACAGATGAATTAAGAAAATCTGTACAAGACATCCACAAAACAGTTCTCAAAGTGAATGTAATAGTAAGCAAATTGGAGACAAAAGTCTAGAATAGGGCCCCATCCACACCCTTTTTCCAACCCACCAGATGGAGTCCCACATTCATGGTCCTAGAATAGTCTGGCACCCCTTCCTGTGTCAAAGCTAACCTCTAAATGTCCAGCAGGAATCACTCTACCTGCCACCATGTAGGTCCCATTTGCACTGCGTTTAACCTCTCTACCCAGCAAGAGTTCATCTCCCTTTCCACGGTCTGGTCTGATGGGTCCCACTGACCTCCCCATCCTCACCTTCTCCACAGCCCACCTAGTTGAGCCTGGGTTCTGCTTACAGCTTAGTCTGGCCTCTACTGCCTATACCACAAATGATCTCTAGACAAGGACTCTCCCTACTCATTCCCAAGCCCACAGTTTTCTCTCAAGCCATCTCCAACCTGTCCACTCATCTAGATCCACTCCAGGCTTGGGTCAGTAAACATATCCTATACACAAGTCCAATTCCCTTTGTCTAACTGAATAAATTCCATGTCTCTAGGCCCAACTTGTCCACATGTGCTCTCTTTTGCCCATAAATCTGCCCATAACAGACTTATAACTAATAAAAGAACTCCACTTGCCCAAATATCATCACAAAATACCAACACTATAAAAGATCAAGCCAGTATTTCCTCTCTGAAACCTACCAGTCCTGCAGATCTATTTGCCAACAATAATTGTCTGGATAAATTCCAGAACACAAAATTTAAAAAAAAATCAAATTTCATCAAAAAAATCAAGAAGTTTAAAGAAGATACATACAAACATAAACACTCACACAAGTACCTCAATAAAATTAAGGATAAGAACTTAAGAAGAATAAACATTTGAGTGGTAACTAAGAAAGCATAGCATGAGGTTGATAGAATGATGGAGACAACTGAGTACTTAAAAATGGAATTCAATGAAGAGCTACAAGCATTGATGAGGACTCAAGCTGAAATAAAGATGAAATTAGAAAACCCAATAAATAGCTCAACTTGAAAACCAAAGAAAGTTTTACAAGTAGAATAAATCAAGTGAAGGTAGAATACCAGGACTTGAAGATAAAGCAGAGGGTCTTGATCAAATAAACAAAGACTATGAAAAAAATTAACATAGAAAAGGAACATAATGTGGGATATCAAGGGGAAAAAAAAATCCTTCAAAATATTAGCATAAATGAGGGAAAATAATCCTGAGTGACATATCCATACACATACAAAAAGCTAAACACTAAATACACACACCCAAGAAAGTGTACTGAAAGCTCTAAAAGAAAGGATGCAAGTCACATATAACAGAAAGTCCATCAGAATAACAGCTGACTTTTGAATGGAAAATTTGAAACCCAGAAGAACCTGGAGCAATGTACTCAAGTCCAAAAGACTATGATGGCCAGTCTAGACTAATATACCCAGCAAAATTATCTGCCATAGTCAAGGAGAAAGAATCTTTTCCATGGCATCCATGTTTGTTGGAGCCCCAAGCTCACTCTGGAAGGTCCAGGAAGGCCTGCACTTCCCCCTCTCTCTTGCTCCCTCTCTCACTCACGAAATCTCTCCAAATCCCACCCACTCAGAGAGTCTCTGAACAAAGAAAAGGGGCCAAAAGCCCAGTTTCACAGGTTTTGTGGTTACAGAGCTTCTTCCCCTGAAGTTGACAGCCACCCAAGTCCCCACCTCAGTGCTCAGCATCTGACCATACTTGAGTACTGCCACTAACATGGGGTAGACATGTTATTACCCCTCACCTACACTTTATAAAACTTCCCAGCACTGGCTTGTATGCTCAACTTCTCTAGCCTTGATTTCTGGGATGAGAGAACCTGCCTGGAAGTTGCTTCATTCTAAAAAAAAAAAAAAAAACCTGTTTGGTGGAGAAATTTATTATAGTGTGGGGCACATAAAACCTATTAATAAAATGCCTATAAAATTTCTATATATCAATACAGGTGAGGGCACACACCTGTAACTGTAATCCCAGCACTGGGGAGGCAAAGGCAGGTGATCTCTGTGAGTTTGAGGCCAGTCTTGTTCACAAAGTAAGTTACAGGACAGAAAAATCCTGTCTTGGAAAAAGCAAAATATATAAATAAATACATACATACATACATAAAAATAAGTACTTTTATACAACAAACTTGAAACTAAAGAAAATACAGGAAACAATTACGTGAGCATTGCAGAGACTAGAAAAATATTAAGCCATAATTATTAAAAGACAAACAACAGCAAAACAAAACTACTATGAAAATCAACAATATGATGACCAAAACACACACATTTTATTAACAACTTTAAATACCAATGGCCTCAATTATTTAATCAAATGACACCTGGTGATTGAAGAATCAACAAACAAAATCCATAGTCAGGTGGTGCTGGTGCAAGCCTTTAATCTCAGCACTCCAGAGGGAGAGGCAGGCAGATCTCTGAGTTCAAGGACAGTCTTGTCTATACATAGGGAGTTCTAGAATAGCCAGAGATACACAGAAAAACCTGTATTAACTGCCTCCCACAAAAAAATAAATAAATAGAAAGAAAAAAAGAAACAAAATTTATCTACTTGTTGTCTATAAGAAATACTTCTTGGGTGAGGACTGGTGGCACATGACTTTCATGCCAGCACTAGAGAGGCATAGGCAGGAGGATCTCAGAGACTGAGGCCAGCCTGGTTTAATAGCAAGCTTCAAGATACTAGGACGAAACATAGAGAGACACCCTGCCAAAGAAAAAGAAAGTAAGAGAAAAAGGAAAGAAAAAAGAAGGAAGGAAGATATAAAACAAAGGAAGGAAAGAAGATATAAAACAAAGAAAGGAAGGAAGAAGGAAAGAAAGAAAAAAGAAAGGAAGAAAGACAACTTAGCTTTAGATATGACATGACCTTAGAGTAAAAAGTTGGACGAAGCGACTCCAATCAAATAGAATAAGGAAGCCTGAAGGTATCAAAATCCTATTGTCTGACAAAATAAACTTCAAAATAAAACTAACTGGAAGAGATAAAGGAGGACACTTCATTCTAAGGGCACAGTTAACCAAGAAGACATTACTATCCTAAACACCAAACTCTGTTTCATTTAAAAAAATAAAAACCTATTACTGCAATTAAAGACAGTTCTGAAAATACATTCTTTACTCCTCTGTCTTTCAGCTTCCCTGCATGTAGTGCAAGTTTTCACCTCTGAAAGCTGTCGTAATGAAATATCAGTGTGATTCTGCCAGTATTTCACTGTCTGGTCTTTCCACAGCACATCAGCACAGTCAATTGAAGGCTAGGTTTCTGGGCTTTGAGGCAATATTGATAGATTTTGATCAGTGTTTATTCTGGATTATCTGGATGGTTTTCACATTTCTCTACCATCAAACATTTTTTTCCTGTTGATGTAGAGGTAAAGCAAGCAGAGAAAGAGCCCATGACAGCTGCATCTCTGGGCTGGAGTCACTTGTGGAGAGTCTCTGAAGCAACCCATTGAGGAAGACCTTCCTCACAGAGATGCTACCTGAAGATGGTGAGGCAGCTGCACCCGGCAGAAGAAACACTAAGTCAATTCTGCTTTCAACATCCTGGACCCAGAAATGAAGAGGTAAGGTATTGGGGCCTTCTCAAGGGCAGTAAGTTACACTGGATATTAATTCTGGAAAATACTTTTCCCTGGTTGCCAAAAACATGTGCAAAGAAAAGAATAGACTTAAATTAACACAAGGGACTATTCAGGCTTTGGCCCAAAAAGCTAAGGTATGTTAAATATCGACAGAGAAATTGTTTTCCTTGTATGCATTTTACAGGAGAAAATTAATTATTACAAGTGGAAATCAAAAAGCTGTATCTTAAGTTTTGATTTCATACATTTTGACTCAGCAGAAATGTAAGCAAGTAACATAATGAAAAAATGAAGAACTAAAGTAAGTTGTTCTTGAAAATAATGTACTTAGACAATATTCAGACTTTTTAAAACCATTTGTAAGTCTCCTGATATGGAATAATAAAAGTTCTTTGATGAGAGGTTTTAGTATATTTCATACAGCAGAAGTATTTGTATTCTTTTCTAAATTAACCTCTGAGACATAGTGATAGTGAAGTTTATAAAGAATTGACAGCATGAGGTTGACTTCAATTTTATAGGAATGTTCATTATCTGTGACATGTGTGCCTGTCAGAATCAGTGCACAGACTAGTCATTCCTCTGTGGGTATGCTTTGGACTCAATCCCATCTCAGATCATCACTGTTCTTTGTGTCCAGGTTGATTGATAGCAGATTTCAGGCTTAGTTAACTGTGGAAAGCTAGTGCCAAAGAAATCATGAAATGACTCTCAAAATAACATTTCAAGCATTAGAACCAGGTAGCTTAGTGAATGTGCCTACTTTTGAATCAGGGTCACAATTTGAAGTAATTTTCTCATAGTGGTCATGAAAAAATATTTGGAAAGTTATAGATAACAAAACTCCAAACTTCTGGGTTATATCTATGCAGAGGGGCAGGCAAACATGCCCAAGATGGCATCAGTCTTACATTTAGCTGGAATTACTTTCAATAGAATATTTTATATATTGTGGGTTGAATGGCAAGAATATGCCAATGAAGCCATCACCACAACATTGGTTGTAAGCATATATACATCTAAAGAAGTATATTTAGATAAACTTCTAAAGTGTATCTATACTTTAGAGGCTCCTTTCTGCCTTGTCTATGCATCTCCATTGGATGTGTGATATACACTGTCAAAGACCTGCTTTATTGCTATTGTGTCAATAAAGTACAGTAGGGTGAAGCCATTATGTCTTCTTCTGATGCCAAGTTATTTTTGTAACATTGGATAATAGATGTTAGCTCAATTAAGTGTTGGCAGTTCTTAGATGCTCATGGGTATGCTGAAGAACTACTGAATGGTGCGCAGTTCATTGGGTCTATAATTAGAGACAAATGTGAAAAACCATCTTGGGACCTTGAGTCTCCTGCCCTTGCTGGGGAGGAGATGAGGAGATGGGGAGAAGAGAGAGTGACTGGGAGGGGCAGAAGAGAAAAGCGACTTTGAACAAGAGGATACATGGATAAAAAAATGAGACTTTATTCAAAATTAAAAAACTTTAAAACAGTAGTTAAAATATATTTGAAAAATGTATATTGAACAAAATAGACCTCTGTTTTCACAAAAAAAATATTGTCAGGAAGCTGAATAAGCATTGTATACATAAAATTATTTGACCATTGATTACTACTTACTATTAACTCACTTAAGTAATATCACAAAATATAAGCTTAAATTTTAATGGAAAATATAATAACTTTATATTATTTTCTACTGTTACATAGAGTATGATTTTGAAAATAGATTCTTCTCTCATACAATATACCTCAACCACATTTCTTCTCCCCACGTCTACTACTGTAGTAATATACTGGATAGAGAAAAGAAATGTGGAGATCCAGTATGCTTTCTTAGAGTTTTACCAGTGTTTGGGAGAATACCAAACAATCTTAAGCCACATTTTTCAATAAAGCAATCACTTTTATACCAATTCTGACAGCCTTGCACTATTCTCACCCACTTACAAATTTTGCTCATTTATTTTTTAGCCCCAACAATAGGTGTTTCTATTGTCAGAGAGAGAGAACTGAACTTTGTAGTTTTCTTACCTTTTTCTGGTATCACAGTAAATGATTGAGAGAAATGAGATAGAAAAGAAAGATTATCTCTAAGAAAGAGAATCAGCTTTACTATGCTTAGGAGAGAAGAAATAGTGACAGAAAGAGCATCCTACTCTTTGAAGTATCGTCTAGAGGAGAGTAGTCTCCTTATAGTTTCATAGCTCAGGGTTAAAATTGAATTACAACTTCTGTATACAATCCAACTGTGAGGATAATGTTTATAAAAGAATTGTAAGCATAGTACAGTTCTTCACAAAGTAGATTCTCCTCCACCCTGTAAGATGGGGAGATGTGTAGATATATAACAAGACATTCAGCACACCAGGCATAAGGGCACAGAAATGGATGGTTAGAGTATGACACTCAGAGAAGAATTTCTTTTCATCTTCTGCTTTGAGGTTTTTGCAATCATACTACAAATTCACATTGAGCAGAGGGCCAGAAAAGTCCCTGATCACAGGGCCATGAGGTAGAGGTGACCAGAGCAATTTGTCCGTGCTCAGCTAAAGCAACGGAGGCTTCAGCCTCATAAGCTCCAGAACTTGGTGGATATACAATATGGCAGGAAAGAAAACTTTCCTTAAAAACAGCAGCTACCACAAGCTCACCATCCCTGACTTGTCAAAAGGTAGAATTTTGTTCAATTTGCCTGTGTCACCTGATCAATGTCTTCCTTCTAGAATTCAAACTCTTAGACACAAGTTCTTTGACCCATAACTATACCCCATATACATAGACACAACCATTATACGTGGAAGCATGGCCCCTGTAGCACAATTGTTACTCGTTTTGTTTGGAAATACTACTTGAACTTCTCTACTACTGAGTAAGATGAATTATTCCTTGCCCCTTTTTCTTCTCAGTCAGCTGTTTACATAACGAGCTTAGTCTTTGGTGTAGATAGTAAACCTCTGTGGAAGTCTGCAGCCAAGTACAAAAAAACAGGTCAGACTGAAGAGGGCCCCAGTGTCCATTCTATCTGGTCTTTGCAATAGTTGAACAAATCATTGTTCCTGTTAATAATAATTTTGCCCTCATGGGGTTCTGTGACTTTTTGGTACTCCTATATTCCTGCTGTTCTCAGAAAGTCTTCTCAAATAGTCACATCTCTCAGAGACTCCAAAATTGCTTTCCTGTCTGTCTGATGTGGTGGGTTCAGATGTTATTGAGTGAGACCAAGAAATGTTGCTTTGAAGTCTCAGAGCCCCCATTAAAGACCAGTTGCACACTGCCTGCTCTTCTTGTATGTTCTCATGTTCTGGGAGGAAGGATTGCCATTGTGCACCCAAAGCCTTGTAAAACATTTTAACCCTCCAAAAATTGCCATAAGGTTCAGTCTTAAGTCAGTGAGCATTTTATATAAACCCCTTAATAAATATCAACCTCTTATATAATCTATTGCCAATAATTAACTCTTAAAGTATCTGGTGTCCCAACATATTCTGAGATAGCCTTCCTTCTTTTTACTTTGTACTTTCTATGTATGGGATAGGATACAGCCTAATTTTATAGGACAAATATCACAAGGGACCATTGTACTGGAGCTACTGCCACTCAAATTCCAGGTTATTGAATGGAACCAAAACCTTTACCCCAGTACTAATTACTTACCCCAATAGCATTGGTAAAGAAAGACAACAGCTCAGTGTGTTCCAAAAAGGTTGCTTTGGGTTGATTTGACAGTAAAGTTCTCTTTGCTTTAATTCAAATAAATATAAAAAAACACAAATTTTTTTGCCTACATGTCATACTGGCTCTCTGTAAGAGTTCTACATATATGAACAATACATGTGTAAGTTCTAACATAAGCACGTTTATCATGCCAAGCAGTAACAGGTAAATTGAAAAAGCACTAATTTTTTTCAAAAAATAAAAAGGAAGCAGAGAATAACATTTAAAATATGTGAAAAAAGAGAAGACAGGGAATGTGGAAATGGTACGAAAGATAAGAATAATAAGGCTTGAAAAGGTAACAAAACCATCCAAGTGTATGAAAGGAATCTTATAAAATCAGCTGATACATATTAAGCACATAAGTGATAAGAACTTCCTGAATTTTGTTTTATGTGAAGGTTATAAGACAAGAATCAAGACAAGGTAGCATCATGGTTTAGATTAGGATGACAGTGGCTGAAATTTTTAAAGTGAGGGATAGAGTATACATCTTGTATTCAAATACGTCAGGTTGGTTAGAAGAAAGGCTAACTCCTAGCCTTTCTAGAATTAGTTTATAACAAAGATAAAGGGGCCTGAGAAAACTTCTAGAATACTTATATAAAGACTAGAGGATCACAGCTCTCTTAGAAATGAAAAAACAATGTAGATCACATTTACTTTTAATATGACATTAACAAAAAACTAAATTTGGATGTGACTTCAATGAGCAGGTAAAACTTCACTACACTTTAACTACTTTCATAAGAAATCAAAGGGCCATGTTATTTTACAAACCTGTCTTTTCTATACTTTCCAATATGCATGTGAAGAATACAGACCTTGAAATAAAAGTCATCTAAATAAAAAGAAAAACCTAATATTAAACTCATTGCCTTCAAAGAATTCTCAACAGATATAAGACAAGTTGACTATAATATGCACCATGTATGCATTAATTCTTTCAATTATTAACCTAATTTCTTTCCTTGAAGCTAATCCTATATTTTACCAGTTACTTCCAAAGCCTACATTAACAAATTATTTCTTGTATTCCTTGTCATCCTTTGCACTGCCTCCATCTCCTAGTCTCCTTACAGTAGAACATAAACATGAGACTATGGACCCAAGCAATTACAGTGCTTTGCACGTTTTTATCCTGCTTGGCTTCTCTGAACACCCTCAACTGGAAATGATCCTCTCTGGAGTTGTCACATTCTTTTACATCATTACGTTGGTGGGTAACACAGCCATCATACTTGCATCCCTCCTGGATCCCCATCTCCACACACCAATGTACTTTTTCCTCAGAAATTTATCTTTCCTGGATTTGTGCTTCACAACAAGCATTGTTCCTCAGATGCTGGTTAACTTGTGGGGACCTGAAAAGACTATCAGCTCTGTGGGCTGTGTTGTTAAGCTTTATGTGTATATGTGGCTAGGCTCCATTGAGTATCTTCTCCTGACTGTCATGTCCTATGATCGTTTCACGGCTATCTGTAAGCCATTGCATTATTTCTCAAGAGCATTTGTTAGACTTCCAGAGGACATGAGTTTGATTCTCAGCACCCACTTGTCAGCTCTCAACTGTCTCTATGTCCAGTTCTAAGAGATCTAACATCCTCTTCTGTCCCACAAGGCACCAAGCACACATGTGGTACACAGCCATCTATTCAAGCAAAACACCAATAACATAAAAATAAATTTAGAAGTTACAACACAATCCTCCTTAGTTTTCATTCATTCATTTAAAAAATACATTCTATGGTCATCTCAACATTATTGAAAAGAGAATATGATGGATTTGATAACAGTTAGAATTTTGATATATTCTTTGGAGTTTGTGAGACTGTTAAGAGGTATTTTAATGTTTGCATGTGATGGAAATTTCATAAGGTCAATGAAATTTTTATTTCTACATATCATGACATTCAGATTTTATGAAAATAGCATTTTATTTAAATCTTAATATTTTTATTATTTTATATTTTTCTCCAAATGATATCTTTTTGATCATTTCAGGCAGTGGTGGCACACATCTTTAATCCCAATACAAGAGAGACAGAGGCAAGTGGATCTCTGTGTTAGGAGCCAACCTGATCTACAAAGTGTGTTCCATGACAGTCAAAATACCCAGAGAAACCCTGTCTTGGGATAAAAAGTATATAGATAATTTCAATCGATCAATATAGATTTCACAATATAACTTTATCAAATCTAAACATGTCATGATTTTTCCTACATTTCATCATAATCTTTGAAATGTGAACAAGGAATAATCTTTGGATAATTACTTATTTTGCCAGTCACAGGGTACCAACTCACATAAAATTCGTCTAGTACCTAAGTAGATACTGTTAATTTCTGTGTCTTCCTTCTCATATCTCCTTTAAAGTTACATTCGAAAACAGTTCTCCATCCCACAACAGACACTGCAAGTTGTATGGCATGAATACAACCCTACTCAT
This sequence comes from Sigmodon hispidus, assembly GCA_004025045.1. Taxonomy (NCBI): domain Eukaryota; kingdom Metazoa; phylum Chordata; class Mammalia; order Rodentia; family Cricetidae; genus Sigmodon; species Sigmodon hispidus. The sequence goes on from PVIH01004521.1 coordinate 109,560, forward strand.
TATTCTGTTTTGTAAGTTTTTTTTAGTCTTTGTGAAGTTTTGAATGCAGGCTGAGCAAGCCATGAGAAGCATTCCTGCATGGCCTCTGTGTCAGCTCCTGCCTCCAGGTTCTTGCCCTGATTGAATTCCTGCCCTCACTCCTTTTGATAATGAACTGTTACATGGAACTCTTAGTAGAAAAACCACACCTTTTCTTCCCAAGTTGCTTTGGTTATGGTGTTTCATCACAGCAAAAGTAATCCCAACCTAAGGCAAAGAGTTTTATGTCAACATGATTAGAGAGGTCAGGAAGGATTATTGGTGTAGTGAAACCCAGTCTTTTCTTTCAGAAAAGACACCAGCATGTTGCAAATGCTAGTACCAGGAGATGAATGTCAAGGAATCCTGAACCTCCAGGACAACCTGTGTGTGCTGTGAATGGCAGAGATGGAGGAGTATGACTGTCCTCTGCAGATAGAAGTTCAAAAGTTAATCTGAGACATTGGACACTGAGTTATTTACACAGAGTTTGCTTATGTTTTTTCAGATTGTGGCTGTGTCCCGCTTCTTACTTCTTCAAATAACAAAATGTTTATTTTTTTTAACTGTGGCCCACAGATCTTGAGTATTTTAGAAAATTATGCAGATTTTAAAAATGCTTTGGAGATTTGGAAAGACTGAAATTTAGGAAAGATGTTAGAAACTTTAGAGAGATAATGAATATTTTGAGAGACTGAACATTTTAAATGATTGAATTTTAAAGACTGTGAGACTTTCGGTAAACCACTAGAATGTTTTGCATTGTGATGTTGATATAAACATGAGATCTTGATGATACAAAGGAGAAATCAGCAGGCCTTCCAGGGATATCAACAGAACTCATCATAACAAGGTGCAATGAAACTTGGCACAAACCCTTATATGAGGGCTGGATGAGGCAATCCAATAGGAACAAAAGTGTCCCAGTACCAAGCAAAAGAATAATAGACTTATGTAGTAGGCTCAATGATTACTGCTTCAGATTCTGTGGTTTCACTTCAGATCATTAAATCTTTTGCTTTTCATTACTGTTTTTAATTGATTAAATGGTCTGTGGCTGAGCCAGTGCCCAAGCTCTTATCCTGATGACTCTGAAAGCAGTCACTAAGATCAAACTGTACTGCAAAGATTCAAAAGCCAACAATAGGAACAGAAAGTGACAGCCTCCTCACAAAAACAGCTATGGGCCAGACAGAGATCTGATGTCACTGGTTTTCATGGGTTTCACTATTTGCACTGAGGACCTAGACTACATCTATAGGCACCATAGTGGCACCATAGAGCTGACATAGAACAAATGTCAACGATGGGCCATGTCTTATCTAATTATGACAACTGACACAAACTCACTTTTATCATTTAAAATTTGGAAAATTTTCAAGAAAGACTGAACTATAGAGCCTAGATGTTCTATTACAGGAGTTCCCAACCTTCCTAATGCTACATCTCTTTAATACAGTTCCTAATGTTGTAGTGACGCCTCTTACCATAAAATCATTGTATTGCTACTTCATAACTGTAATTTTGGTATTACTATGATCCATAATGCAAATATCCGACATGGGACTCATAAAGGGGTTAAGACCACAGGTTGAGAACCACTGTTCTACTACAAGCATGAGATGATGGATTAGTAGAATAGGAACTGAAGGGGACCCTGAGTTAGACACAACCCACAGCCAGACAACTTGTTTTCACAGAAAGATCCTTTATTAATCAGAGAGGAAAAGTTAAGGTGGCTGCTTTTTGACTCAGGCAGAAAAACAGCAGCAAAAGACCCTGCAAGTGTAATTTCCAAGAGAAGAAGAAGAAGAGGTGGTCTGTGCTAGAATGGGCTAGGATATGGTGGTGAATGAGAGAGGAATGGAGGGAACAAGGGAAAGGGGCAGGAGTCCCAGATAGATGAAGGACTGCCTCTGGATAGAGAGGAGACAGATGTGGCCCATAGGCAAATGATGGTTTACAAAGATAAAGAGGAAAACCCTGTGCTAGAATGAGGTGTGTAATTTTAAATGTGCATGTTAATTAGGTCAGTCAAAAAGGAATTCTGATTTTTAGACCCTGGTAGTCAGTCTCAGGAGGAGGAAACAGCCAGATAAGAGAATAGACCTTGGTGGCTAGCTTTAGGGATATAATCTAACGTTTGTTAGCAAGGCAGAGGGAATGAGTTAAGGGCAAGGCCTTCCAGAGCCATGCTCCAGTGGACTAATGTCCCTTCAGTAACAACAATAAAAGCAGATGTATTTGTGCAATCTTTGGTTAGCCCAGTAAACACTCAAGAACATAAAACATGATTCTTTGTTTTCCTGTGGCAACTTTGTGCACCTAAACTCATATGAAAGGGTTAAAAGCTTGAACATTCACTGATAGCCATCTCCTCCTGCTACTCCTTGTTCCCCCCCTCCCTTCCTCCATCTGTCCCAGTCTCTTTATAATAATTGGGTTTTTCTGATACAATATCTGACAAAAGCATCTTAGGAAGGAAGGCTTACTTTGGCTATCAGCTTCAAGACCTACACTCCATCACAATAGGAACATGAAGAAACTGACCACATTTCATCCAAAGTTTTAATGTGAACCTAAACATGCTGGAAGTCAACATTGTGCCTAAGAAAATTCTAAGTACTAAGTGAATGCCAGAGAGATGGTCTTGAATTGACTGATAACGATGCTAACGACAAGAGCCCTTATTTCTTTAGCTCTCCACATTTTCCCATTGACCTCACACTTTGGCAGAAAGTTTGTCTCTTCCTAGAATTCTCTTCACTGCATTCTTTACATCTTTGTTTCTTAAGGTATATATCAGAGGGTTAAGGCTGGGTGTGACAATGGTGTAAAAAAGAGTAAAAAACTGACCTTCCTCATGGGATATGGTATTCTGTGGCTTCATATACACGTAAATAACTGTTCCATAAAACAGGGTCACTACTGTGAGGTGGGAACCACATGTATTAAGGACCTTTCTCCACCTTCTTGCTGACTTGATCTTCATAACAGCCTGAGTAATGACTCCATAGGAGACGATTATTAGTGACATTGGTACCAGAAGAAATATGAATCCAAGAGTAAACACAGCAACCTCAGTTACTCTAGAATAGACACAAGCCATCTTAATCAATGCTGGCATCTCACAGAAAAAATTATCCACTTCCCGGTGCCCACACCTTGGCAACTTCATAGTCAAGGAACAAAGAATTAAGGTACTGCCCAGACCACCCAACCAGGATGACAGCACCATCTTCTGGCAAAGAACAGGGTGCATTATGACTGTGTAGTGAAGAGGCTGGCAGACAGCAGCATAGCGGTCATAGGCCATCATAGCCAAGAGGAGGCATTCGGTGGATCCCAGGTCCAAGGCAAAGAAGAACTGGAGCACACACCCTCCATATGTGATAGACTTGTTTTGACCCCATAGATTTATCAGCATCTGTGGGACTATGCTAGTAGTATAACAGATATCCACAAAAGACAAATTAGATAAGAAGAAATACATGGGAGTATGGAGCTGGGCATCCAGATAGGACACTAAAATGATGGTTGTGTTTCCCACCAGAGTCGCAATATAGAAGATGAAGACAATGACAGAGATGATGTGCTCCAGTTGGGGCCGACTGGAAAATCCCAGAAGAATGAAGTCTGCCCCAGAGCTTCTGTTCATTTCCATTGATCCTTAGGAAAGGCTAGGAGACAATAATATGGTAACTAAAAATAATTTCAGCATTGGGTCAAATGGAAAGTCTCTGACTCTTGTCATGAGTATCTAAGATTCATCCATATGCATGTGATTTCTTCTTATAGCATATTTTAAAATATTTGTCATTGACCAAAGCTTCTCCATGCTTGCTTTTATCCAGATGATTCTACAATGTGCTGAGTTCAATCCCTGTGCACCGGAAATTATTCAAAAGCATGAATAGGCAGTATTCAAAACATCTCACCTATGGTTCTTTGTTTTGATTGTGTTAAAGCCATAATAATCACAAAAGTCTTATCATATACCATATATGTATGTAAATATATGTATGCGTGTGTACGCATATTTGTGTAAGTACATGACTCAGGGCTATGCACTGGTACCTGTGCTGACCTTGAACCACCAGACCTTGCTGGAATGAAAATAATCTTAAAATTTTTCATTGAAATTATGAATTTATCACTTGATGGTGATAAGCCTTTTCTTTATCAAAGGAGCTTGCTTCAAGTAAAAAGTTTTTAACTTTTTGTATATGCTCTGCCACTTGATAACATAATCTCTCTTTCTTGTGTTCATTTACAAATGCCTACATTCCAACCATTATAACTATCATAATAATACCACCACCATCCCTGTATATCCTTGAATAAGGATATACAGGGATGGAAAAAAAATTCAGAGGGAAAGATGAACACAAAGAAAATATATGTGTAGCAATCTTATTTGTATTTCCACCCTTGATAAGCCATGCTTATGATTCTTATCCTCTGTATAGTTATTGTTAACTCTTCCACATTTTAAATTCTTTTTACTTTGTTTTTTTTTTTTGATAAATACAAAATAAAGAAGGAAGAAAAAAATAATAATACCACCACCTCTTCCTTCTCTTCTGAGTTTTTCTCTGTTCACCATCTTGGGTATTATTATCAACTTTGGTGTTCACAACTACATTTTTTGTTGTTGTTATTGATGATATTTTTTGTTTCCCAAGGAACAACTTTTCTAATTATTAACCTTTGTGTTTTGTGCCAGTTTGAATGGCAGCTTAAAAATGTCAAGTTTATGGATTGATCTCATGGTTAAACACTGAATAGTTCCAGAAACTTTTGACCATCACAGTCACATAGCAACAGCCACTATCAGCTTCTGGTCCCTCACCAACTCCACAGAAGAAGCCAGGCAGAGGATTCAGCAAGAGACGGTTTATACAATAAGCAGTAGAGTGATGGTCCTTATCAAACTCAACAGCAAATGGATTTTTTTTGGTTACTTTGGAGCTTGTTAAGAAAAACCATCACCTGGTTATCTCTAAAACAGGATAGGTAAGGAATAAAACTTTGATTAGACTTGCTATTTATGAACCATGTGACATATACATATGTACATAAATGCATACAATGTTTAGTCACTCAGTATTTTTTTTGTCAATGAGCTCTGACCCTGAACTTCACACCTAGAGTTTCTTATATTTATAGTTATTTTATGAGCATGAAAATAAAGCCTTGTTTTATTAAAATGAAGTGATAATAAATTATCTCAAGTAAATCATTGTTGTATGAACTTTAGAGCATTGAAATATTTACTTATAAACAGAAAGTTTTATTGACAAATTATATTCAGTGAAAATGTAGTTTTACCCAGTGTAAAATTTGAAGTTTTTATATCAGTACAAGCATAGTGCTTACATGAACTTTTTTCATTTTCTTTTTGTTTATCATTTTCTTTTCTTTTCTTTTTTAAAGTGGGGAGAAAGTCTTAAATTCACTATTCCTCTGTCTTTACCTCCTTCCAAGTACTGCAAGTTCTGGGTTTGTCTGCATGTGCCACCACCCCTGATGAATTCCAAGCAATGCACATGGTATTAAATCCCAGTCATAAATTGTACTCTTGGGCAGTAATTTAACCTGTTTGAATACTAAGCTCTTCATATGTAAAGTGAATATAATAGTATTCTCTCTGCAGCAAGAAGCTATGAACATTAACACTCGTGAAAGTTCTAGAACCTGAGCTTACCACTTAATTTAAAAAAGAAAAACAACCCACACTTCAAACAAGCACTGTTCTCCCAGACCTTTAACCATTGGGGTACTAGTTCTACAGGATGGTTTAGAGATAAACTCAAATGTCTTGATTTTTTTTTGACCCTGCTTCTAAAATGTTCATCTTTGCGCAAAAATATGCACAAGTGAAGTATAAGACATATACAGAAAAACCACAGGATCAAAGAAATGACTTCAGCTATCAGAATGCTGCTGTTACAAATTACCTGGCTCCATTGGATTTCTTAAAGTTGAAAATGTTCAGGATTAAAAAGCCATGATTTAACAGACCTCAGAAGTTCTGACTCCAGCCTTCTGCAGCATAGGCATTCTTTGCAGAGAACATTCAACAACGTGCATTGTGTAAGCTCAGGGGCAGCGAAACCAGCTTTCCCTTTCAGTGGTGCCTCTTACACTGAGAACAAAATCGCCTTTTTGGTGACACCTAGGCACTCACTCTTCCTTTTAATTCCAAAACTAATACCAGAAGTATTCACCATAACTTCACATCTAACATGGTTTAATTAATAAATAAGACAGATACAAAAACAAAATAAGGAAGATTCTGAGTAGTCTAGTAACTAGGACCCAGTCAAAAACTGTACAGCCACCCCAGCAGCCTTCATCACACTTGACTCATCATAACTCTTCCTGAGACACACACTGTCATAAGGATTAATGGTGATCATTCCCTTTTACTTTACTAGGATAAGGATGTAAAGGTAAGTGAATATTGGATCATTTGGTTTATCAAAAATTGGAAGTTAGCAGTTAAAAGACCCTTACTATGTGAGCCTGAAGAACTGAGTTCCATGTCAAAACCCACATGAAAAGAGAGAAGTACCTCCCAGCGGTTGTTCCTTAACCAATATGCATATCACACAGAGAAAGAACACAAACACACACCAAAAAAAAATTAAAAATATCTTAATTTTTTAACTTTAGAAATGACTATCTAATAAACTCTTAGATTTCTCTTTGCAGGAAGAGAACTTTACCAGATCTTCCATGTGCTGCCTGACCTTGAATTTTCAAGTTTGTGTTGTTGATGTCCAGTGCTCACCATGATTCATCCATGCCTCGAAATAATGAACTCAACGGGGAAGACAATACCGTAGGAGAGTAACACTATGGAAGATAACTGGGAACATTTGTGACCCCGATACCTCTCTAAAACATAAGTCAGTATTTTCAGATGTAAATCTTACTGGCTTTTTATAAAGTTTGGATCACTAAAGACCCTGGGCATTTTTATTAGAGGTGCCACAGCAGAAATGCTTTTTGTAATTTCATGTTATAACAACTATGTTTTAACCATTCTGTGTATCAGTGCAATTCTTTAGCCTCAAATTTGGGGTGTTTTTTAACCTTATATGAGAATGAGTATGATATTTTAAATTAAGCATAGAATACTGAACCTGAAGACATGAATGGTAGAAAGTAGCATGGTATATTTAAAAAAAGCTGGTTTGTCATTGGTATATTTCAGTTCCCAATAATATATTGTATCATTTACTAAGTTCAATAATTTTTAAGATAAATGAACTAAGCATATCTGGGCATAGTTTGATATGTATAATGATCTGATGAGAAAATAGAAACAAAATTTTTAAACTGTCATAATATTTAAAAACATGTTCATTTATTAATGATAAACCAAGATGTACGTTGCTGTCATACAAAGTCCAAACAGAAAAGGATCAGGTCAAAAGAATTAAGATCCTGGCTTCAGAAAACCTGTGTGTCTACTGCCATTGACTTTTGTAGCACTTGATTTCTCCAGCTGCTGTTACTCAAATGGCACCTGCTTTGTTCAATGCTTGGAGGGGCTTAAATGACAGAGTAAATCTAGAATGCTTAGCATTGTGCTTGATGCCTGAAGACTATTCAGAAACTTCAAAATATGCAAACTACCAATTTTGAATTTTAGTCCTTTCTCCTAAGAGGTCTCCAATGTATAAATATTACATATGCTTGATGCCTGAAGACTATTCAGAAATTTCAAAATATGCAAACTACCAATTTTGAATTTTAGTCCTTTCTCCTAAGAGGTCTCCAATGTATAAATATTACATATACATTCTACACCTTTCAGATTCTGTTTGTATGTTCAACTGAGGCCTACACTGCCTATAGTCAGGTTCTGGGTCTTCTGTTTAATGACGCAGACAATACTCACCAGAGAACAGGATGATTAGAATATGTTTCCAGGCAGGAAGAATTTGAAATTGTTGTGCTTTTCTCTAGTCCAAATATATCCATGCTCCTGCTAGGAGGATCTCTTTACTCATAAATATTGCAGAAAAAGTTTCTATGCAGAAATATGTGAAAGTGCCAGAAAAAACTTGGGTTAACTACCAACTTTCCTTATATCTATTCTAAAAATCCATTCATACCTTAAAGCAGCAGTGTACTAAGATTTAATTGTAATAGTTATCTATTTAATTTAAAAGGTGGATTAAAATTAGATTCAATTTTAATTTAAACAATGAGAAAATCTATAAATCAATTTTGGCTAATCATATTTCAGTTTAATATTTGAAATTATTTATTGCATTCTCCTATTCATAATTCACCTTGTATTTTGTATGAAGGCACTGGGCTGCTGGCTTTGTATTACAAGCCTACTCAACTATGGTGAAGAAATACTTGTGCACAACTCTAAAGGCTACTGTGGTGGTGTGATTGAGGCCTGAGGGACTTGGTGTTGCACAGAGGTGATTAAGGAAATCTGTGACTATAACCAGAATCCTATCCAAATACCAATTTTATGAAGAATTCCCTTAAGACAATTGTTTCATCTCTTCCTTTTGCTTTAAATTTTTTATTAATAACATTAATTTTTTTAATTTTATTATGATAAATTTATGTTGCATATGAAATGTATAACATTTCAAATTATACAATTTATTATAATATAAATAATTTTTATTTAATAATTAATTGATTAGGTTTAAATACTAAGTATTATATTAAGCTTATATTGAAAATTAAAAGTATTACATAAAAATTAACACATTATTTGAAATGGTTTTTGATCAATAGACATCAGAATGAAGAACTTATTATCTAAGTGTTCTATCTACAGAATAGAAAATAAATCATCACTTAACATATTTATGAAGTAATTGTAATAGTTGCTGCATGAATTACATCAATCTTATTTCATTGCCAATGAATTAAAACAACATGAAAACTCTTGAAGATACCCCCAATTTGAGGACTGGAAATTTAACAATAGCGTAGTCTCTTGCATTCCCACACTTCTCACACCTATCTGACTCTTGGGGAATCATAATGATGAATCACATTCACTACACACTCATGTAAAAATTAAAATATAGCTAACCCTACATTCATAGGAAAGTGCTTAAATAATGTGTTCTTGAGCTTAGTTGCTTTTAATTTAAGCAAAGATAATATGCCACTCTGTAGGCTTTTCTTCTTTCACTTAACATTTTTCTACAATTTATTCAATACATTGTGTCCAGCTGTAGTTCACATTGTGTAAGTATGCTATCATTATAGATTCCATTGCTGATAGACATTCACACACATTATGGTTTTCAGTTTATGTTAATGATTCCATAATGAATGATTACATAGAGCTGTCACTGAACATATAGGCAAAAAAAGTCTTTGTGTTTGTGTGTGTATGGTGTCTAATATAGGAATTGATGGTTTGTGGAGTAGGTTAGAAGTAAACTTTAAAAACCATTTCTCCCAAAGAAATTTTATCAGTTTGTCCTATGTTTACTACATATACAGCATTCTATTGATCTACATGTTCTATTTACATCACATGGCATTATAGATTTTTAAATTATGACCAGTTGAAATAGTGTAAATGATATATTCTTGGAGCCCTGTAGTGTTTGAAATTCTGATCAAAGGAGTTCAGACACCAAGGTTTCTTCGGGGGAAAAAGTGTTAACATGTATTTACAGACTTGAGCAAACCCTTGTTCATAAAGAGCCCAAATGACAAATACAGTGGGAGCTTTTCTTTTATATGATTTTTGCTGCTTGATCTCCCTATGAAATTCATTGTTATTTTGAAACATTAAAGTAGTTACATGAAAAAGATACCCTGGATGTAAAGGAAAGAGGGCCACTTGAGACATGTAATAAGGTCTCATGTAAGCATTTTGCAAGAGGAAAACCACATGTAAGTCTCTTGATCCATTCTTCAAGGTCTCTGGAAAGGCTTACTGAGTAAGAAGGAGGTGATAGGAGAGGTGTGGTCAAATTCCAAAAACACACTGTGGCCTGTGTGGCTATTTTTCTTTTCTCTGGCTCTTAGGGGCCTTTACTCCTCTTTGATGCTTGAATTTCTTTAGTGCCAAAAAGCATCATTCTGATTTATATTTCTATGGCATTATCACCTGGACAGCTGTTTTTTCTTCTAGTCAAGGCTTCAATATGCTGGAGATATACCTTATAACCAATGAGACTAGGTAAAAGAGGATCAAATAGGTCCCCAATATTAAAGTCATGATGTTGTTTGGGCCAGAAGTTTGGACCTGGCCGCGGCGGCTTTTTCCCCCAAAGAAATGAATCAAACACTTATATTAATTTCATACTGTTTGGCCTATGTCTCAAGCACATTACTAGCTAGCTCTTTCATCTTAACTCAACCCATTTCTAGTATTCAATCTGCCATGTGGCCTGGCTTGTGGCTCACCTGGATTCCTTACATGATTCTTCCTCTGGGGTTGGATGGAGACTGACTAACTCTTCCCTCCTTCTGCCTGACTCTCCTCTGATACTCCACCCACTTCTATGGTGCTCCACATAGGCCAAATAGCTCCTTTATTTATAGCATACAGAGAACATTTCCACCATATCATGAGATCTATGGAGGCTTTGAAAATACCAAAATTTGAAAACTATCCTCTAAATAGGCTAACTGGGCTCTAACTATTCAAGTCTATATATAGACATAAGCAGGGTAGCAGGATTTTTATATAGTGTTTGTTGGTGTTCCAGTTTGAGGAATCAATCTAATGTGGTTAAACACAATTTTATATGTTATTGTCTTGGGTGGCATCTGGATGCCTTTAGAAATACAACCTTTTAGTCATACCTGTCTAGAGCCTCCAATATAGGGGCTGTGACATTTTTGGAAGAGTCTCCAAGTATAGGAGGACAGGATCCCTGGAAGGGTGGTGTCTTGGGATAAGGGTGTCTGTGTATATGCATATGAGTCCGCTTTTGATATACCCATATTCTAACTCAAGATTATCGCATGATTAATTATATTTCATTTCCAAGGGCTTATATAAGCCAAAGAACACCATACATCATACTTTGGCTCAAGGAGATCAGTTATCTAGACCCTGGTGATTAAGGTTCTCTCTTTCCCTATCTCCCTCTCCCTCTTTCCTTCTCCCAGTGTGCATTTATGCGTGTGTGTGTGTGTGTGTGTGTGTGTCTGTGTGTGTGTGTTACTCTATCCATTCCCCACCATCAATATTTGAGATTTAATTATGCATAATGACCCTTGTGTTTACAAACAGAATAATTCCATTGTATATACATAGTCCTTTAAGTCTTCCCTGACACTCAAAAATGAATATAGTGAAGGTCTATGTGGTTCCCAGGCTTGTCATGGTCATATGGATGGTTCTATGGACACAAATGGGAGAGTCTAGGACTATAGTGGTGAGTCAATTGGGAAGAGAGATTAGTGTCAATGAATAGCAACAATGCATCCTATACAAAAAGAAAAATTTTACCACATTTTTATTTAACTGCTGCTGTGGCAATCAGACCAATTTCAAAGACAGAGGCAATTATAAGAACAGATAAAGTTCAGGGGTAAGTAAGGAAAAGAAGCAAGAACTGTTTGTTTCTTCAGGTGGTTCAATCTTCAAGACAGTACTTCTTGTGAGATGGTCAGCCTCTGAAGTGACCAGAACAAGTCTGTGGTCCCCTGGAGTCACAGTTCAGCCTATTGAGATGGTCAATTTACATGACATGCAAGAGTCAGGAACTCACTCTCAGTTATCCTCTGATGCCGCCTTCATTCTCCTGTGCTGGATACAGGGTATCATCTCTGTTGCCTTCACTTCAGTGGGAGTGGAAAAATTTCAAGCAAGCAAGTATGTCCAGCATGAATCCCACTGGGGTTTTATTCATAATCTAAAGGGATCCTGTGCTTCATGCTCAGACTAGTTAGAGTCTGGCTTCACACTGTTACATGGCTGGTTAATTTTTTAAAATACTACTTGCTGTGAAATAATCCTCTTGTACACTAAATATTTGTCACTCAAATTGGTTTAATAAAATTCTGATTGGCTGTAGCAAGGCAGGAAATATAAGCAGGACAACCAAACTGAAGATGTTGGGAGAGGAAGGGCAAGTCAAGAGAGATACCAGCCAAGTAAGCAGGACATATGAAAAAAAATAAAAAAACAGTCATGACTCATGTAGCAAAGCATACAAGGAAATATGAATTAGGAACTGTGTCATCAGACAAGGACTGAGGGCTTTGAAACTCCATCCCCATCCAGAGCAGTGTCAAAGGTGAGCAGATTCCACCTCCTAGGCCCCAGTCAGGAGAATTCCTTTCAAGAATCAGGCTCTTCCCAGCAGAAACCCTAGACCCTGCACAGCTGGGCCCCATTTCTTGGGCAAACTGTGTCATCAGAAAAGGACTGAGGGCCTTGGAAACATAGTCCCCTATCCAGAGCAGAGTTAAAGATCAACAGACTACTTGCTCAGAGCACACAGAAGACACAAAAGCCCTCTAGCCACAACTGACTAGGAGCTGGCTAATTGTGAATCACTGAAGCTAAGGGCAGACCTCAGTGGAAGAATACATATAGCAATATTAAGAACAACAAGGCAACACCAGAAGAAACTGGTGGTTCTACAACTACAAGAAATGAACAGAGCAATGAAGAGGAATCAGAAGGTGTAGAGAGCTGCGTGCAGCCATGCCTTAAAGATGACGCTGGCCTCCGCCCTCCACCTTCCCGACAGTGAGTGCTCTCTGTGACAAACAACTCCATAATTGGCAAAGGCTAAGAATCTGGCTTGCTACCACGTACCTGGGCCTATTGGTAGTGCCCACGTGGCATACTAGGGTTGGCTGGCCAGAGGCTATTTAAGGCTACGTGCGAGTTTCCCCAGGGTCAGAAGAAGATGTCAAAAGATTGTTCAAGGTTCCTGAATAAACTGCTGAAAGAAGAGCTTGGTGTTGTGTCTTCCTTGCTGGTCAAGGTGGTCACGACAAGAAGGAAATAACAACAAAAACACCTTTATGAAAAGTATTGAAGCCTTCAAAGAGGATATAAAAAATTCCCTTAAAGAAAAAGAAACAAACAAAAAATTGGAAGAGATGAACAAATCCTGGAAAGAAAACCAAGAAAAGGAAAACCAAAAAATGAAAGAAGCATTCAAGGAACTAAAAACTGAAATAGAACAATACAAAAGGCACAAGCTGAGGGTAAGGTTGAAGTAGAAATCCTGAAGGAAAGAGCTGAGAATTCGAACAAAAACATAAACAACAGATTTAAGAGATGGAAGAAAGAATCTCTGGAGAAGAAGACTCAATAGCTGAAATAGATACATCAGTCAAAGAAAACACTAAAACCAAAATAGTCATAACACAAAATATTAAGGAAATTTGTGACACCTGAGAATAATAGGAATAGAAGAAGAAGAATACCAGCTCAAAGTCACAGACAATTTATTCAATAAAATCATAGAAGAAAACTTTCCTAACTTAAAGAAGGAAATGCCTATAAAGATACAAAAAGCTTGCAGAACACCAAATAGATTTGACCCCCCAAAAAAGTACACTTGCCACATAATAATCAAGCCACAAAACATACAGGACAAAGAAAAATTGTAAGAGCTGCAAAAGGAAAGGACCAACTTACCTATAAAGGTAGACCCATCATAATAACACCTGGCTATTTAATGGAAACAATGAAAGCAAGAAGGTTTTGGTCAGAAGTTATACAGACACTAAAAGAGCATGGCTGCAAACCTAGACTACTGTACCCAACAAAACTATCAATCACCAAAGATGGAGTAAACAAGATATTTCATGACAAAGTCAGACTGAAACAATACCTATCTACCAATCCAGACCTCCAGAAAGCATTAGAGATAAAACTCCAACCTAAGGATCCCATATACAACCAGGAAACCACAAACAATCAATACCCCACAAAAGAAAAGCCCAGAGAAAGGAAATACATCCAAACACCACCAAAAATAACAGGAAATATTAATCAATGGTCACTAATATCCCTTAATATCAATGGACACAATTCACCTATAAAAAGACACACACTAACAAGATGGATACGACAACAGTCACCATCCTTCTGCTGCATACAAGAAACACACCTCAACCACAAAGACAGACACAGGCTCAGAGTAAAGGGTTGGGAAAAGATTTTCCAAGCAAATGGCCCTAAGAAAAAAGCTGAGGTTGCCATCCTAATATTACACAAGGTAGACTTCAAACTAAAATCAACTAAAAGACACCAGGATGGACATTATTCATTCATATCAGAAAAAATTGGTCAAGATGAGATTTGAATCATGAATATTGATGTCCCTAATATAAGGGCACCTATATATGTAAAAGAAACAATCTTAAAGCTCAAATGTCACATCAACTCACACACCCTAATAGTGGGAGACTTTAATATCCCACTTTCACACTTAGATAGGTCAACTAGACAGAAACTCAACAGAAAATGAGGAATCTAACAGAGGATATGGTACAAATGGATTTAATAGGTATTTAAAGAAGCTTCCACACAAACACAAAGGAATATAAATATTTCTCAGCACCACATGGAACTTTCTCTAAAAATGACCACATAATTGGTCATAAAGCAAATATCAACAGATACAAAAATGTGGGAATAATACCTTGTATCATATAGGACCACCAGGGCCTAAAGTTAGATTTTGACAACATCAAAAATTACAGAAAGCCTACCATCTCATGGAAACTAAATATCAATTAGCTAAACCACCTCTGGGTCAAGGAAGAAATTAAGAAAAAAATAAAAGTCTTCCTAGAATTTAACAAAAAATGAATCCACATTGTACCCAAACTAGTGGGACATAATGAAAGCAGTCTTAAGGGGAAAATTCATAGCACTAGATGCTTATGTGAAAAGCGTAGAGAATTCCTACACTAGAGAACTATCAGCACAGATGAAAGCCTTAGAACAATTAGAAGCAAACTCACCTAGAAGGAGTAGATGGCAGGAAATAATCAAACTTAGAGCTGAAATCAATACAATTGAAACAAAAAGAACATTACAAACAATCAATGAATCAAAGAGTTGGTTCTTTGAGAAAGTCAACAATAGATAAGCCCTTATTCAAACTAAACAAAAAGCAGAGAGAGAATATCCAAATCAACAAAATCAGAAATAAAAGGCGGACATAACAACAGACCACCAGGAAATCCAGAGAATTATCAGATCATACTTTGAAAATCTATAATATACAAAAATGGAAAACCTAGAAGAAATGGACAGCTTTTTGGACAGGTACCATTTATCAAAATTAAAGGAAGACCAGATTAATTACCTACACAGAACTATAATCCTAAAGGAAATTAAAGCTCTCATTAAAACCCTCCCAAGTAATAAAAATCACAGGTCCAGATGGTTTCAGTACAAAAATCTACCAGACATTCAAAGACAAAATACAACCATTACTCCTCAAACTATTTCACACAGTAGAAACTGAAGGAATACTGTCAAAATCCTTTTATGAGGCCACAATTACCCTAATACCCAGGCCACTCAAAGATGCAACAAAGAAGGAGAATTACAGACCAATTTTCCTCATGAATATTGATGCGAAAATTCTCAACAAAATTTTGGCAAACTATATACAACAATATATAAAAAATATCATCCACCATGATCAAGTAGGCTTCATCCCAGAAATGCAGGGCTGGTTCAACATATGAAAAACTCTAAATATTATCCATCATATAAACAAACTAAAGGAACAAAACCACATGATCATATCCTTAGATGCTGAAAAAGCCTTTGACAAAATTCAACACTCCTTAATGATAAAAGCTCTGGAGGGATCAGGAATATAGGGAAAATATCTAAATATAATAAAGGTGATTTACAAGAAGCTGACAGCCAAAATCAAACTTAATGGAGAAAAACTCAAAGCAATCCCAATAAAATCAGGAACTAGACAAGGATGTCCTCTCTCCCCTTATCTATTCAATAAAGTTCTCGAAGATTTAGCTAAAGCAATAAGAGAACAAAAGGAGATTAAGGGGATACAAATTGAAAAAGAAGAAGTGAACTAACTTTATTTGTAGATGACATGATTGTATATATAAGTGACCCACAAAATTCTGCCAGGGAGCTTCTACAGCTGATGAACAGCTTCAGCAATGTAGCAGGATACAAGATTAACTCAAGGAAATCAGTATCCCTTCTATACACTAAAGATAAAAGGGCTAAAATAAAATAAGGGAAACATCACCCTTTATAATAACTGCAAATAGCATTAAATACCTTGGAGTAACTATGACCAAGAAATAACTGAGCTATTTGACAAAAATTTTAAATCACTGTAGAAAGAAATTGAAGAGAATATCAGAAAATGGAAAGATCTCTCATGTTCCTGGATAGGTAGGATCAACATAGTAAAAATGACAATTCTATCAAAAGCAATCTACAGATTCAATGCACTGCCCATCAAAATCCCAACACAATTTTTTACAGACATTCAATGAATAATACTCATATTCATTTGGAATAACAGAAAAGTCAGGATAGCCAAAACAATTTTGCTCAACATAAGAACCTCAGGAGGCATCACCATTCCCAACTTCAAGTTATACTATAGAGCTACAGTAGTAAAAGCAGCTTGGTACTAGCATAAAAACAGACTTGTGGATCAATGGATTCGTGTGGAAGATCTCGACATTCACCCACACACCTATGAATACCTGATTTTTAACAAAGAGGCCAAAAATATTCAATGGTGAAAGATAGTATCTTTAACAAATGATGTTGAGAGTCTCCATCCGACCCCCGAAGAAGATAGACATGAAAGAAAAACAGCTGAGTCACAGCGGGCAACGTGGTGGGTAGAATAGTTGAAATGGGTTGATTTAAGATGAAAGAGCTAGCTAGTAACATGCTTAAGACATGGGCCAAACAGTATAAAAGACATAAGTGTGTGATTCATTTCTTTGAGGGACAAAAGCCACCATGGACCAAGTTCCAAACCTCCACTGCCGGCCAGGTACAAACCTCTGGCCCCAAACTGGCCAGGAAACCTTCTATAACAGATGGCTTGCCAACATGGGCCAAACACTCGCATAATGCCTGAGAAAGTTTAAAAAGCTGAAGAGCATTCTAGATACTGAAACAGAGTCAAAAGCGGTTTTCTGAATTGCATATTTGAATTGATTTATGGTACTGAGACAGCATGGTGTTCAGGCTTGAATTATAAATGGCGCATTCGCGGCACACAGCTTAAACTCATACGTTTCACAGAAGGCTTGGCATAAGTGTTATTGCTTTAAGGTTTCTGCTTATATTGAACAGAAAGGAAACAGAGCTAAAAACAGTTTTTCTGGTAGCAGCATTTCTTGAGTCTGCTCTGGTTGCCTTCAGCAGGAGGATGCAGCAGGAACCTCTGCCATATTGAAAAGCCACCAAAAGGGGCAGAGTCAGCAATTAAAGTGATACCAACATTTTAAAAGCTCTTTGGGTTAGAAAACGATTAAGGATTCTCAATAAAACAGATTTAGACTCACAAAACCTCTAAACAGGGTACAATGTATGTAAAATATGCATAGGCTTCAGAGAGAGGGAGAGAGAAGAAAAAAAGAGGGTAGAGACAGCCCTTTAAGAAAGAGAAATAAGGAAATAAAGATAAAGACCATGTAAAGATGGCAGATAAACAGAGAGTCTGGAATAGGGTTAGTGCATTCTTTTTTTTAACTTTTTAACTTTTAATGAGCTAATTGCAGAGAGACAATTGATTGCTAATGCTGCTAAGTTAAACAAATACATATACTTTAAAGATATCTTGACTTTAAAATCTGTTTATAAGAATATGTTATTTGGGGAAAGAATTTTTGCTTTTGTCTCCACAGAAGATCAAAACCTGTGGATTGGTTCTAGGCAAATGTGGTTCTATTTGCCAAGGCCACCTGAAATTCTCTGATGGGAAGATCAGCTTCCAAGATGGCCAGTTGAGATGATCCAGCTTCAATACCCCATGAGATCGTCATCATCCTTTGACAACAGGAAATAGTAAAAGAAAGAAAGCTACATCCAATTTCCCCAAAATATTACTTATCAATGTTTGTTTTCATTATAAATAGTTAATGGTCATAGTCAATCTTTAAAGAAAAAGGGGGGAGGAGGATATGATATAGGAATGATTAGAAAAGATAGGTAGATTTTGGTTTATTGATAAAAACTTAAAGGTCAATTAAAAAAAAAACAAATGATGTTGACATAGCTGGTTGGTAGTGTGTAGAAAAATGCAAATAGATCCAAGCCTGTCACCCTGCACAAAACTCATATCAAGTGCATCAAATACCTCAACATAAACCCAGCCACTCTGTACTTGATAGAAAAGAAAGTGGGAAATATTCTCCAACGCATTGGGACAGTTGACCACTTCCTAAATATAACAATAGTAGCACAGACACTAAGAACAACAATCAATAGGTGGGACCTCCTGAAACTGAGAAGCTTCTGTAAGGCCAAGGACAGTCAATAAGACAAAATGACAGCCTACAGAATGGAAAAAGATTTTCACCAACCCTACAAGTGATAGAGGACTGATCTCTAAAATATATAGACTAGAACTCAGGAAACTAGAGCCTAAAACCTTGAATAACCCAATCAAAAAATGGGATTGAGAACTAAAAAGGGAATTCTCAGCAGAAGAATTACAAATGGCTGAAAGGCACTTGAAAAAGTTCCCAACTCCCTTAGCCATCAGAGAATGCAAATCAAAACAACTTTGAGATACTACCTTACACCTGTCAGAATGGCTAAGATTAAAAACACAGATGACAGCCTATGCTGGAGAAGATGCAGAGCAAGGGGAACACTCCTCCATTATTGGTGGGAGTGTCACCTTTTTCAGCCACTCTGGAATGCAGTATGGCATTTTCTCAGAAAACTGGGGATCAATCTTCTCAAGGATCCAGCAATACCACTACTGGGCATATACTCTAAAGATGCACATTAGCATCCCCAAAGCATTAGTTCAACTATGTTCATAGCAGCATTATTTGTAATAGCAAGAATGTGCAGACAACCTAGAAGCCCCTCAATTGAGAAATGGATTAACAAACTGTGGTACACAATGGAGTACTACTCAGCAGTAAGAAAAACTGTTATTCTAAAATTGGCAGGCATATGGATGGATTTGGAGAATATCCTCCTGAGCGAGGTATCACAATCCCAGAAAGAGAAGCAGGGGATGTACTCACTCATTATTGGACTTTAAAAAAAATAAAGGAGAGAGATGTCATTGTACACAAGAACTCAAGGCTAGAACATACGTAAATGACACAGTGCCTCACTTCTACATTGACGGCCTCTGGCAGGGTTGTAGGTGAGGAAATACTTGTTTTCTTTAAGGGTCTGGCCACAGGGAATTTAATTATGCTGCAGTAAGTATATGAGCAGCATGAATGGGCATTTTTGTAAATGAGGAGATCATAAGAGTGGGCATGAATCTGACAGGTCTGATAACTAAGTTAGATGGGGTGCATGATGTAAAATCACTAAATAATAAATATATATTTAAAGGAAAAGTACAAAGGAAAGAAATGTTGAAATGATGCTTACCTTTGAATATTTTTTCTACTGGCTGGAGTAATTTTTAATTACAATAGACCCACTGTCTTTTTAAAATAGTTGGTAATCTGAAGCTGTTGTCTCTCTTTTGTTTTGTGTTATGTAGTCATTAAATATTTAATCTGAAACAAAAAAATTATGAAAAACAAATGGTTGGGGCAGATTTTTGTTTTTGTCTTTACAAAAAACTAGAAATACCCACCTTCAAGAAGTTAAAAGACCTTGAACATCTAAATACCTAAAGCAGGAGGGAGGCTATCAAGAAAAATTTACAAGCAAAGGAATATTAGACCTGTTGGTACCAGTATACTCTACAGGGTAAAAATCTCATTACTTAAAATCTGTATGTTTTTATTTGTAAGAGAAGCTGAAGTCCCAGCTTAATTATGACTTGAAGCTGCCTTTGGAGTTGGAGTGTGGTTCTCTCCTTCTCTAAACCCAAGCATACTTATTAAAGGAAAATGAAAAAATCTGTATCATATCAGAAGAGCCACCTGATGGGACAGAAGAATAACTAAAAATAAGTGGCTATTCTATTGTTACTAATCACATGCTGAATAAATAAAATGTTTATATTAAAGTTTATAGGACTCTATGTATTTAAAACTTTTTGTCAGGATATTGCTGTTTATATAGTACCGATTAATTCCAGAAAGAAAAAAAAAAGGCTGTATTTAGCCTCCTGTACATTTTGTTGGCTTTAGTCTCTTATCAATTTTCTGCAGTGAACCATGAAAATGGTTAATTGTAAATTTTGAAGTATTCAAAATGAAGATAGGGCCCCACATCAGTAGGGCTCTATAGGAGAGTTTGAATGGAGAAGAAGAAAGGGGTAAATGATGTAATTGTATTATAATCTCAAAGACAAAATAATAAAAAATAACACTATAATGGTTTATATTAAGGATAATGCTTGTGTAAATACAGTTTATTAGCAAGAAAGTAGTTAGCAATAACTTAGTCATTCATTTTTTTCCTGTTGACACCTTTTTTTTCTTTATTTATTGTGTATTTATCAAAAAAACAGTAAAATGAATTTAAAATGCTGAAAAGTTAACAATAAATATAAAGAGGAGAAGAATCATAAGCATGACTTATCAAAGGTGATAATGCAAATAAGATTGCTACACATATATTTACTTTGTGTTCAGCTTTCCCTCTGAATTTTGTTTTCCATTCCTGTATATCCTTATTCAAGGTCCCTTCCCCCTCCCATCACATCAGGTCATTTTTCTTCTCCGTAACTCCCCATCCCCTCCCTGGGCAGGGAGCAGACAGTCCTATGGTCCCACTGACACAATAATGTTTGGATCAGTCTCCACTCCTGGCCAAATCCAGTTTTGTCCATCCTCCCTCAAGAGTGAGTCAGGTGTTCATATAGGAGTGGGGTCCGAAGGGTCAGTACAGGGTGTTTCTGATCCCAAGCTGTTCAGTGGTTATGGTTTTCAGCTTGGGCATGCTTGGCTTTTTTTGTTTGTTTGTTTGTTTAGAGACCACTAATGAGTGAGTACATCCCCTGCTTATCTTTCTGAGATTGTGATACCTCACTCAGGAGGATATTCTCCAAATCCATCCATTTGCCTGTGAATTTTAGGAAATCCTTTTTTTT
>PVIH01004522.1:0-17315 GCA_004025045.1 Sigmodon hispidus
AACTTCTAACCACAGTAGTGACTCTGTGCGTGTCTGTTTAGTTCTGTGTGTAAATGAAATGTGGACATGACCTTCCCCGCGCCGGCTGGTTGCCCCCCCTTTCCCCTTGTTCTCAGCCACTCATGGAAGCAGGACCAGTAAGGGACCTTCAATTAAAAAAACAAAAAATAACAATAAAAAGGCTAATTAACAAAGTGGCTTTTCGGATCTGGGGTTTGGGATCTGGGGGACGCAGTGGCTTACCCCTTTTTGAGGTACAGTACCACATTTGGTGGTGCTAAGGAGGCTGGGCCCAGAGTATGGTTACACCTGAACCTTATTGCTACTGGATCTTCATAGTGCACAGTGAGGGGCATTGAGCTGAGTCCTTTTCACCTGTGGGTTAAATACAGTTCATTCAGGTGGCCTATTGAACTATTTTCTCTGCTTTGCAGGTTCTGTTGCCTTCCCCTTGAGGTGACTGACTGATTGATCCTAGTGCCAGGTTTAGTGGTGCTATGAGCAGCTAAGTTGAGCCTTTGACCTCCTGTACGTGGCTAGAGTCTATTCAGGGTGGGTCAGCCAGGTGGAGTCTAGGACTTCAGACCCAGGTGTCTGGAGCCCCACCTCCTATTACCAGAGGTAATACTTTGAGCATTTTTTTCCGTGGATTCCAGCCTGTTCCTAAGGACTGCAGAAGCTGTGCCCTAGGGCAGGTGAACTGGGGTACCCTGAGTTAAAATCTTCCCCACTCAACTGAAGGCTGCTGCTCTTTCATTTCCTTTGTTTTGTGCTACATGTCTCCTGATTACTCACAAAGCACAGACCCATTGGTTGGCCCTTTTACTCCAGGTTGGGCATAGGAAAAATGCTGATCATTAGCCTTACTTTTGAGCCCAGGGTCAGACCTGGGTTCTACATAGGTGAGCACTCTACCTCTGAGCTACAGCAAGCAACAAACTGGGAGTTGTGTTCTTGCTACTACAAACCTATTACTGATAAAGAGTGTTGGATTGCAAGACTGCCTCTGGGTCCCCAGTGTGTGGCCTCCATCATGTCTTGTTAAAGGGTCTTGTACTGTGGCAAGTAAAGGCAAGCAGACCCCTGGCTATAAGATAAGGCTATTTATTTGTAAAGAGCAAGTGGGAATATAAATGTAAGGAGCCAGAGGTGGGTTGAAGTGGGGAGCCTGCTATGTGAAGAGCTAGAGTCCCTGGAAACTGCTTACCTGTGGCCAACAGTATGTCCCCCATGCTGCTCTGTTCGGGCAGGGCCAACTGCTTTTGGGCCCCAGTTTGTCTCAGGAAAAATGGGTCCTTGAGTGGGGGTGTGGCTAGTGACTGCTTTGGTAGAAAAGGGGGCATCTCTGGGGAGGGTAGGTGGTGACCACACTCAAAGTCCCAGGAAGGCATCTGGTTTCATTAAGGTTCTCCCTTAAAAGCAACAAGGGTGTTCGGAGAAGCAGGGTGCTGGCCTGCCTTTCCCTCAGGCCTGGCTGTACCCCGCTCCTTTAGCATTACCCACCCCCTCCTGGCTAGTGAGGAGGAGTGGGAGCAGCAGAGGAAGGAGCTCGTGGGAGTGGGAGGGGCAGCGAGTGCTCACCTTGGCATGTTTGAGCTCCAGCTCTGCTAACTCAATGAGATTCTTATGGGAAGAGGAGACCCTGCGTGACTTTAGGTCTGTGAGCTCTGGGGAGAAGAGTGAGACCGGACAGTTGGTCAGGGTGGATGTCACTGTGTGGCCATGCCAGGCTTCAGGGCTCATCCTGCCTGGCAGAGTCTGAAAGTGCTCAAAGTGCTGACAGCACAGCTGGTGGTGGTTCTCTGCCCGTCGCACTTCCCGGTTCCTCATCCGAGCTTTGTCCAGTGCCTTGTTGGCGTTCCGTAGTCAGCCAGCGCCCTAAGCCGCCGGTACAGCAGCCCTTAAGGCCAACAGCACAAGGCCACTATTGCCATGGACTTTGCTACCTGCCCTCCCACATGGCTTCGAGCCCTGAGAGTTACCTTGGCAGTGTCTCAGCATGTCAGAAGGGAAAAGCGTTTGGGAATCATGAAGCTCAACAGGATGATGGTGGCTCAAGACAATTTCTCAGAGGTGTGTGGTACATCCCTGAGCCTTTCCCACCCCTCGCCCATCTCACACACTTAGAATGGCCTTTTGCACGTCTCAGTTACTTTTTTGTTTTTCAAGACAGGGTTTCTTTGTGTAGCTTGGCTGTCCTAGAACTAGCTCTGTGGACCAGGGTGGCCTCAAGCATAGCGGTGCTGGGATTAAAGGCGTACACCACCATCGCCTGGCTCCATTTTATTTCCTTGTAAAGCCATCTAGAGTGGGAGCCACCAAACCCACCCATCACAGAAGACCCTGAATGCGGACGGCAGCACTTATCCTCAGCCATTCAAAGAGCTCCGCCAGTTTCAAGAAGCTCCTGGAAGATGGAAGGCAGGGATCTGGGGCATCTCAAGGCCTCCCTGCCCTCAAACCCTCCTCAGAATCTTTTCTCCCCTAAGCCCTTCTGCACAAGCCCTCCCTACAACCTGGATTTCTACAGAGTGCTACCCTACCCTTCGTGGGTACACAGTACTGCAGACAGGGAGAGGGTGGGATGTGAGTCTTCAGCTGGCTGACTTCCTGGGTTCTGAGATTGCTCAATGCAGCAGACAGAGGTATATAGTCACCCACCAAGCCTGTTGGAGAACAATCTCAATCAGAGCCCCTAAATCTACATGTCAAGCCTCACCCATGGTGTGGAACTGTCAACCCCTCATACACTATGGGAGTGCACAACACGGTCGGCTCTCTGGCAGGTGTCTCGGATTCGGGTGTGATATTCTAGGAAGGTCTGCTCATGCTCAAAGAAGTCGTCCACCTAAAAGATGGGAAAAGACCACTTCTTTTCCAGTTCCCACAAGCATGGTGGCACAAAGACCTAAATGTATCATCATTTCCTGGAAGCCCAGAGTAGCCCACCCAGTGGCTTCCCTCCCACAAGCAGAGGGTCTTTGAGCCCTGACAGGCCAGTGATGAGGACTTCATCTGCAGATCTGACCATGCTTCTCAGGAACCCTCCCAAGACCTCCTTCCTGTTCTTCTCTCGAACACTCAGCTAAGGACACAGGGGTGACAGGGTAAGATGAGATGCTAGGGTGGGGCATTTGTACCTTCTACCCAGGTCAAATGCCACCCACTGGGAGAAATTCTCAGGCCAGCTTCCCCAACCCTGGTCAGACCTTAGTGTTCTCAGCCAGCTCACATCCTGGCTGTATTCCAAGAAGACAGAGAAGTTGTGGTCCTGACGCACAGTAGGATGGGCTGCCAGGTGCTCCAGGAAGACTTCATGCATTGCAACAGTCTTCTTAAAGATGGCCAAGTACTCCCTGGAGGAGCATGGGCACACGTGGCTCCCCCATCACCATGGTCCCCCTCTGGACATCTGTCATCATTGGGGAGTGGAGAGGGCTGACATCTGGACACTCCCACTTCATCCGGGCAAACTCTTCCTGGGAGACAGTGCTGTCACCCTCACTCAGCTTCTGCAGCTTTTCCCTGGAAGCCTCAAAGTCTGGCCTGGGAGGGGCTGGGGGAATCTGCCCAAAAGGGGGTGGATTGCCAAGTAGGCCATCACAGCCCGTGTCCTAACCCATGTCCCCTGCCCCCCACAGCTCAAGCCAGCCCCTCCTCACAATGAGGCCTTCGTACTCTTCATTTTCCACATAGGCATCATGTAGCCGAACCGCTGAGAACTCAGGCTGGGCAAAGTGAGAGAGGCCACTCTGTAAGTCAGAGACACCTGCATAAGATCTCATCTCCCCCAAACCTTCCCTCACCAAACCTGCTAAGAACCCACTTTTGGCATTCCCATCCCGCACCCCATTTAGAACCTGTGATTTCTTTCAGGAAGGTAGGGCCTCAGGGCTGTGGCTTCCTAAGGGACTGGAAGCTGCACTGGTCCTGCCTCCCATCCCAGGCCATCTGCTTATCTCCTGGCCAAGAGGCTACCTTACCTTGGTTTGGACAGTGAACTTCACCTTGTCCCGCTCACTCACTGCATCAGAAATCTCTACCTGTAGGGAGCTGTCTCCCTGCAGATCCACCAGCATGGAGACAGGCTGTGGGGTGAGAGGCAAGGGGAAATGGTGAAGTGAAGCTGTTTTGTCCTCCTCCTTCTCTGGAAACTTAGCTCAGAGAGGCACCACCACCAACCAAATAGTCCCCGGCTCAGAGAGGCACCACCACCAACCAAACAGTCCCCGGCTCAGAGAGGCAACACCACCAACCAAATAGTCCTTGGCTCAGAGAGGCACCACCACCAACCAACCAGTCCTTGGCTCAGAGAGGCACCACCACCAACCAAACAGTCCCCGGCTCAGAGAGGCACCACCACCAACCAAACAGTCCCCGGCTCAGAGAGGCACCACCACCAACCAAATAGTCCTTGGCTCAGAGAGGCACCACCACCAACCAACCAGTCCTTGGCTCAGAGAGGCACCACCACCAACCAAACAGTCCCCGGCTCAGAGAGGCACCACCACCAACCAACCAGTCCTTGGCTCAGAGAGGCACCACCACCAACCAAACAGTCCCCGGCTCCCACCTTCACGGCAGGCAGAATGCCTTCCCTGCTCTCCTCACTTCCAGCAGGTGTGAGAACTGCCTTCTCTATAGGACTGTCATAGGTTTTTAAATGTGCCAGGCAATGGTAGCACAGGCCTTTAATCCCAACACTCGGGAGGCAGAGACAGGTGAATCTGTGAGTTTGAGACCAGCCTGGTTTATAGAGCTTAGTCTCCAAACAGCAGCCAGGGCTACACAGAGAAATACCATCTCAAAACACTAAATACATAAATTAAAAAAAAAAAAAAAAAAAAGCCTTTGTAAGCCTGGCTTGGTGTCTCATGCCTCTAATTACAGTGTTTGGGAAACAGAGGCAGCAGGACTACTGTAAGTTTAAGGCCAGCCTGGGGTTAAATAGAGTAATAGTTTCAGTCAGGCCTGGGCTACAGAGTAAGATCCTGGCCCATGCTAAACAAAACAGCCAGCAGCTGAGTGTCAGTTAAGAGGACTAAGAGGTCAAGGCCTGCAGATCTGTGACAGTTTTTACTTTGGCCATGTTAGTAGAAGTATTAGAGGAATGCATGACAGTACCCCATAAGGTTTTTGGTTACCTACATCTGACTATGTAACCCTGGATGGTTTGGACCTTGATATGTAGCTCAGGCTGGCCTTTATCTCATAGCAAACCTTCTCTCTTAGCCTCAGAATTAGCATGACAGCCATGAGCCACTGTGCCTGGGTGCTGTGGATAATCCTCTGTACACTGTGAATATGTATTACTCTCATTGGTTAATAATAAAGCTGTTTGGCCTATAGAAAGGCAGGATAAAGTGAGGTGGGACAATCAAACTGAGGATTGGGATGAAGAAGGGCAGAGTCCAGAGAAACGACAGCAAGCCACCCAAGAAGCAGGATGCCAGAGAACCAGTAAAACCACGAACCACATGCCAAAACATACATTAATAGAAATGGGTTAGTTTAAAAGTAAGAGCTAATTAATAAGCCTGAGCTATTGGCCAAGCATTTTGTAGTTAATATAAGCTTTTGTGTATTTATTTGGAATCAGGTAGTTGGGACAGAAAAACTTCTCCTGTTTACAGCCTGGCTTCCTGTATATTACATTATTACTATTACTACTACTATTATTATTTCTTGTGGTGCTGCGCATGGAATAATGTCTCACACTCGCAAAGCAAGTGTTCTATCATAATCTAAACTCCAGCCCCAGATATTTTATTTGGGTTATATACTTATTTATTTTTGGAACAGGGTTTCTCTGTGTAGCCTGGCTGGAACTTTATGTAGACCAGACTGGCCTTGAACTCAGAGAGATCTGCCTGACTCTGCCTCCCCAGTGCTAGGATTAAAGGCGTGTGTGTGCTACTATACCCAACCCTACTTATTTTTATAAATAATTACAATACCTTGCTGAATTTATTAGTTTTTAGACTCTTTTGGGGTTTTCTACTTATACAATCCTGTAACTTAAATAAGTTTTACTCTTTCTTTCCAGTCTTTGCTCTTGGTTCCTGACTTACTAGTCCTCCACTACAGTGCATAAAAAATTGGGCTGGAGAGATGGCTCAGCGGTTAAGAGCACTGACTGTTCTTCCAGAGGACCTGAGTTCGATTCCCAGTAACCACATGGTGGCTCAGAACCATCTATGATGACATCTGGTACCCTCTTCTTATACATAATAAATTTTAAAAAATGGATAGATATAGTGGCAAAGGAAACCCTTTGTTGTTTCTGATTATAGACAATGACTCTCTAGCTGGGTGTGGCAAAGCACACCATCACTTGGGAGGTGCAGGGCAGGCAGATCAAGAGTTCAAGCCCATAATAACTTCAAGAGACTGTGAACAGAGTTCAAGACCAGATTTGACTATGTAGTGAGTTCAAGGCCAGCTTGACCCATATGAAACATGTGAAACATAAAAAGAAAAGAGATCTGGAGGGTTGGTAAGATGGCTCAGCTGTTAATGTCACCTGCTACCAAGCATGATGATTCCGATGTCATCTTTAGGAACCATATAAAAGAAGGCAAGAATTGACTCCTTCAAATTTTCATCTGACTTCCACCCACCTCAAGCACCCAAAGGGTTGTACTGGGTGGCTTTAGAGTTGTCAGCCAAGGAAATGCCTCCTTGAGATCCAGCAGTAAGGCATCTTCTCAATTAGTGATCAGTGGGGAAGGCCCAGCCCATGGTGGGGGAGGCCATCCCTGAGCTGCTGGTCCTGGGTTTTATATGAAGGCAAGCTGATCGAACCAGGGGAAGAAAGCCATTCAGCAGCTCCCCTACATGGCCTCTGATTTAGCTCCTGCCTCCAGGATCCTGCTCTGAGGTCCTGTCCCGATTCCTTCAGTGATGAAGGGCAATGCTGAAGTTTAAGCCTAACAAACCCTTTCCTCCTCAACTTGCTTTTCGGTCATGGTGTTTTGTTATGGTAACAGCAACCTTAACTAAGACATATCATTAGCAGATATGGTCTTGTTGGAGGACATGTGTCACTGAGGGTGTGATCTTTGAAGTCTCCTTTGCTCAAGTGACTCCCATTGTCTCAGACCACTCCCTGTTGCCTGTGAGATCCATTCTCAGCTCCTCCAGCACCATGTCTGCCTGCACAGCACCATGTCCCCCCATGATGATAATGGACTAAATTTCTGAAACTGTAAGCCAGCCCAGTTAAATATTTTCCTTTATAAGAGTTGTCCTGGTCATGGTGTTTCTTCACAGCTACAGAAACCTCAACTATGACACTTATATGGCACTCACCCCCAAATACATTTTTTTTTTTTAAAAAACTTTATTTATTTATTTATTTGCCTTGGTGTTTGCCTGGAACTGGAACTACAGACAGTTGTTAGCTGCCATGTGGGTGCTGGGAATCGAACCCGGGTCCTCTGGAAGAGCAGACGGTGCTCTTAACCGCTGAGCCATTTCTCCAGCCCCCCAAATACATTTTTAAAATGTAGCCAAAATGAAAATAGGGGCTGGAGATGGAGAGATGGGGTCAATGGTAAGGATTACTGGTTGACTTGGGTTCAGTTCCTGGCACTGACAAAGTCACAACCATCATTGCAACACCAATTCCAAGTGATCCAACACCCTCTTCTGACCTCCTGAGGGCACCAGGCGTGCACACTGTGAATATAAGATACATGAAAGCAAAACACTCACATGCATAAAATACAATAAACCAAAAATAATTTTTAAAAGAACAAAGAAAAATACACATTCAAAATTCAGTGCTGGAGTCAGCAGGAAGGTTCTGCAGTTTTAGTGCTCGCTCTGAAAGCTTCCTGGAAACATGTGAAGAGGGAGGAAAGAAAGGACTCTGGAGTTGTCCCTTGACTGGCAGATATGTGCCATGGCACTCATACGGGAGGGCACACACACACACACACACACAC
Source organism: Sigmodon hispidus (assembly GCA_004025045.1). Lineage (NCBI taxonomy): Eukaryota > Metazoa > Chordata > Mammalia > Rodentia > Cricetidae > Sigmodon > Sigmodon hispidus. The sequence goes on from PVIH01004522.1 coordinate 7,950, forward strand.
ACACACATACACACACACACACAATTTTCTTTTTAATATTTATGTGAATTTGTGTTTGCCTGCATGTATAACTGTGTAAGGGTGTCAGATCTTGGAATTACAGACAGTTGTGAGCCACCATGTGGGTGCTGGGAATTGAACTCAGGTCCTTTGGAAGAACAGTCAGTGCTCTTAATTGCTGAGCCATCTCTCCAGCCCATGTATTTACTACCTTTTATCATATTAGTGATGTTCCTTAGATGCCTGCCGATTTTTATCAAATTTCTCTCTCATAGGATAATTATGTAGATTTTCCTGTTATTTTGCTTTAAAATGTTTATTTTGAAGGTCATGAGATGACTCAGCAATTAAAAGTGCTGCTGCTCTGGGGTTCCATCCCCAGCACCCACATGGCCATTTACAACCACCTGTAACTCCAGTCAGGAAATCCTATGTCTTATGCACCAGATGTGAACATTGTGCACAGACATGTAGACAAAACATCCATGTCAGCCAGATAACTCCAGCTCCAGGGGGCCAATACCCTTTGGCCTCTGAGGGGACCTAAATTCATATGCATATAACCATGTACAGAATTTTAAAATAAAATGGTTTGTTATTATTATTATTTGGTTTTGTATGACAGGATATTGCTATGTACCCAAGGCTGGCCTGAAACTATGTAGTTCAGGCTAGCTTCCCACCATTGCCTCCAGAATGCTGGGATCACAGGTGAGCGACCACCTTGCTGACTCTTTGCAGCTTTCAGGAGGGGGAGGATCAGGAATTTGAGATCAACCTGGGTTACTGAGACCTTGTCTAAAAATAACAAAGACAAAATCCCTGCAAGATGGTCCAGTAGTCCTTTGGCTAAGGCAGTCTAATCTCCTAAATTCCAGGCCAGCCTGGTCTAAAGAGTGAGAGTCCCAGGACAGCCAGAGATCCACACTTAAGTCGGTCTCAAGACAAAAAACTCAACATCAGCAGGTGACATGGTACAATGTGACCAAGCCTGATTAGATTCTCACATCTCACGCTGTGGAAGGTAAGCACTAACTCCCATAAATTGTCATCTGATCTCCATACATGTGCATTTACACACACCATGCACACACAATAATAATGTCTGTAAATAAAAAAATAACCCTCGTTGTCCTGGAACTCATTCTGTAGACCAGGCTAGCCTCAAACTCAAAGATCCACCTGCCTTTGCCTCCCAAAAACTGGGATTAAAGGCCTGTGCAGCCACTGCCTGGCACAAGCACAGTATTGTAGCATATCACAACTCTAAAAGAAAAAAAATAAACTGAAACACGTCTTAAAGATAATACATTTTAATCGTAGAAATATGCTCCGTCCACCCCCAAGTTCCCTATTCTTCCGACTTGTGTTTGAGAATCCTAAGCTTTTATTTCAAGAAGTCAGCGCTGGAGCACTGGGAGCACTGGGAGCACTGGGAGCACTGGAAGCACTGGGTTCCGGTCTGATCTTGCTCTGCTCGTCTGCCAAGGCCTCACAGTATTGTGTGGGCCAGTTCTTAGGATCTTGGTTGTGGACTTTGGCCACAAATTTTAGAACTTTCATCTTGCTAGTTTCCAGATTTGCTCTTGGACCCCACTGGAGCTCACAGTCCACGGGATCTGTGTGGGGTATCCGTCGGGACTCCAGGTAACGCTGTCTCACAAAGTCTTCAGTAATGAGTTTCTTCGCGTCTCCGAAAACGGAATGTTTTTTGGTGGGATACACCCCCAAACGACGTAGAAAATCCCAGACTTCTTTTTCCAGGATGCTGTGTCCATTCATAAAGATGAGCCCTAAAATAATCATCAGAAGGCCAGTGGTGGGTGTTCCCTGGAGGCCTCTCACCTCAGCATCCTCTTCCACGGGCTCCAGGGCATTGATGAGGATGTAGGCGTTGCTCTTGGGTCCGAGTTCTACCAGCTTGTACCCGAACACGTAATGGAGCTGCTCAGCAGCCAGCTTGAGCAGGTCTGGGAAGATGTCCTTATAGTCTCGGATGACGTACTTCAGGATACCTATCCGCTTGATGGGGATCTTCTTCTGGTCCTTAACCAGCAAGAACTGCACCAGCTCTGCCACCTTCAACTCCAGCTGCTTCTGGGTCCGGAGTTCCCGGGCGGAGATGGCCTGGGTCCGGCGGGAGCTCGGCAACAAGCCGCCTGCGGTGTCCTGCGATGTGGGCCCACTCGGAACCTTCCCAGAGACACCCGGGCCGCAGTCATGGCCGCGTCTGGGCTGGGCACCAGGGCGGCTCCTGCTCCGCAGTTTTTGCAGCATATGACCAGGTGGCTGAGAGAAGCTCCTGTAACCGGCAGCACCGGGCGACTGGGGGTCGTTTGCATAGGGTGCCCGCGAGGGGTGGGGGCGGGGACAGTGATGTGTGGGGAACGACAAACCAAGCTTTCTAGTTGGATTTGTGCTGGATCTCATTGGATGGTTTCAGAAGCCCAGCACTTTGCATTCCTGGAATATTGCCTTGCTAAATAACTACCATCCCGACACATATTCTCACTAATCTAACTTGATCATATTTTACGGTTTGCGTCCTGGTATGTCTTTCTCCTTTCTCTTGCAATGCTGCACAGGCTAGCAAGCAGTTATCGTTAAGGCTCGGTTTTTCTGTTTGTTTTTGTTTTAAAAACTATTTTAAAAATTTACATTCACTTATTTATTTATTGGGCAACATGTGGCAGTCAGAGGACCACTTGGAAGGAGTCAGTTCTTTCCCTCCACCGAGTGGTTTGGGGGATTGAACTCAGGCTATCAGGCTTGGCCGTCTGAGCCGAACTGGATGTCCTGTCTAATCCTCTGGAGTGGCTGGGTTGACTCGCCCAGACCATCCGTCACACCTGGACTCTTTTCCCTTTCTCTTTAAGGTTTTTGACAATTTGGGAAGGCTGCTAAAATATACATAAGCTTTGTTTTTGTTCTTTGGAGACAATGCTCTGTGTAGCTGATGACAGCCTCCAACTCTTCTTTGTGCCTTCACCTGCCAGGTGTTGGCCAAATTCTGCCAAATATGTGTAATTTAGAATATCCCATTTGAGGGCCAGCAAGATGGTCAGTGGGTAAAAGCACTCGTTGCATAAAACCTGGTGACTTGACTTTGCTTTCTTTCTTTCCTTCTTTAATATTTATTTTTATTTTATGTGAACTGGTGTTCTGCCTGCATGTATAACTGTGTAAGGGTGTCAGATCTTGGAATTACAGATAGTTGTTAGCTGCCATGTGGATGCTGGGAATCCGGAAGAACAGTCAGTGCTCTTAACCACTGAGCCATCTCTCCAGTCCTTGAGTTTGCTTTCTAGAACTGGAACCCATGGGAAAAGAGAAAACAGAATCCCAAGAATTGATTTCTGATCTCCTACATCAGGTGTTCTCTGTCTCTGAAGAGACTCTGGCCAGTTCCAGCGTGATGGCAGACCCCACCCTTCTTCCCCATTCCCTCTGCCTTGCTAAAAACCATCAGATCACATTCCTAAAGCTAGCCACAAAGTCCATTTCCTTATTTGGCCATTTTCTCCTCCAGAGGCTGACTACCAAGGTCCAGCTATCAAAGTGTTGAAGTCCACCAATCAAAAGCCCCTTTTGGGTCACCTAATTCACCTGTTCAATCAAAATACACCATCACATCCTGGTCCATTTTAACAGACCTCCCCCTTTTTCCTTCTTAAATATTAGACCTCAGCGCCATGTGCTGCTGTTTTTCCCAGCATCCACATGCCAGTTCACAACTTTCTGTAATTCTAATTCTAGGGGATCTGACACAGTCTTCTGCTCTTCATGGGCATAAAGCACAAATATGGTGCCAAAACACACATGCAGACAAAATACTCATACATAGAAACAAAAAATTAAAGTCAGGTTGTGGTGACACATGCCTTTAATCACGGCACCAAGGAGGCAGAGGCAGAAGGATCTCTGTGAATTCAAAGCCATCCTGGTCTACAGAATTAGTTCTGGAACAGTCAAGACTACACAAAGAAACCTTGTCTCTGAAAAAAAAAAAACCAAAAATTAAAACAGATTAAAAAAATTGTATAGCAGAAATGGTGGCACACATATATATGTACATATATATGTATATGTATATATTTTAATCAAAGGTAGGCAGATCTCTATGAGTTCAAGGCCAGCTTGAATTTCTTTAGAACTCCACGAGTGCTTTTACACACACATGCGCATATACTTGAACAGACACAGAGTCATTCACATAAATAAAAATACATCTCTATAACAAAATTAAAAAGGATAAGTGAGACACACTAAGCATGATATAGAGGCATGAAATCCCAGCATTCAGTAGGCTGAGGAAAGAGAATCATGGAGAATTCAAGTCTGGGCTACATTATGAGGAAGCAAGGCAGAGGCTACAGAGCTGGCTGTGCATTACGAGTAACTTGCTGTCCCTCCAGAAGAACAAGTGCCCTTCCCAGCAGTGGCTTATAACCCTCTGTAATTCCTGCTGTGTGAGACTTTGTTTGAGTGCTGACAAATAAAGCTCCCTTGGAGTCAGAGGGTAGTGCTAGCCACTAGTTAGCCACACAGGTCAGGAGGCTTGTGTAGAGAGGAGACAGGAAGTGATATGATGGGGCCGAGAGAGGATCTCAGCCTTTTTATTTGGATGGGAGGGAAGAGGTAGAAAGCAACTGGTGCCTGCTTCCTAGTTCTCTTACTGTTCAGGTTCTTGCCTCAATATTTGACTCCTGATTTTTTTATTGATAGGATTAATTAGACTTACTTACCATCTGGTGTTCAACTTTTGAGGCATGAATTCATGAAATAGCTTCTTGCCATACAACAGAGCTATAGGCTGCTGGAGTCACTGCCCTGCCAGCTAGGTTTTTCTTTTCTTCCCCAAGCACTCTGAATCTGGGATTTTTCTGTTGTAGTTTCTCTACAGCAATCTTCACAGGCACTTGGACCCTAAACGCCACCAGAATGAGACCCTCACCACTGACCAGCTCTGCCTTCAGGCAGCTCTCACCACATAAGCTTCTTCTACATGAAATAGCTGGTTCCCTCTCCCTATGGTTTGCAGGCATCCCCTGGACCCCCTCCTCAGGCTGCTGCCACACTGCGTAGCTGCCTTGACACTTGCTTGGGCTTCTACTGTTGTTGCAACTGACATACACTCTCATAGCTACACACTAGCAACTGCAGCTACCCTCAACCAGGCTGTACACCGCCTGTGTTCTCCACTCAGATGTGCTACATAACAGCAACCAGTCTCACACTTCACCATCATCATTAGCAGATTTGGTGAGACAATAGAGAATGCTTAAAGGGGGGGAATTAGTTTTAAAAAAGAGATAGCCCCCCACATTAAAAAGTGGGAAACACTATTAAAATGGAGAGAGTTAGGACTCTGCATGATTACACAGTGGATAGCTTAAAATGGAAGGATTAAGTGAGGGGAGAACTACCTTAGACGGGATGGACGTCATGTTAAGCACAGACATTATCCATTTGATGATTCTTGTTTTATACCTTAAAAAGTTGGTTCATATTAGTGCCAAGATATAGGCCTTAGAACAAATTACTAGAGAAAATATTGCTGTTTTGACTGGCAAGTTACAAGCCTTATAAAAACATACTAAAAATGATAATAGAGATATTCAGACAAAGACAAAAGAATTTAAGGTAGAATCAATCTTACCATTATATTATAAAATTAGGAGCAGTCCAAGGTTATCAAAAGACCAAACAGTTTATCCAGTCACCTTATGGGAACAACTGCCAAATGACAGGTATTCTCAAGGATATGTAAGAGCTGACTGGACTCCTGTGGAAATGTGAGATTTGAGGAAATTTAAGGAAGTGATAGTTTCATATGGTATACATTCACCCTTTGTGAAGCAGATGTTAAATTTATGGCCAATTAGTAATAGAATTGTCCCACATGCCCTGAAAGACTTGGCTACAGCAGTATTGAAACCTGAGCCTCAATTACAGCAGAGGACCTGGTGGAAAGATGAGGCTAGAACCATTGAACAACAAAGTAGGGCTTAGAGTAAATTTCCCAAGACCAACTTCTTGAAGAGGGAGATTATGCTGATGTTTAAAGACTGTCTCTGTATGATGGCCACACCATGGCTATATGCCCCTGCAGAAGCTTTGAATTCTTGGGACAGAATTAAAGAAGTCAGAAAGACTTTTTTCTTTACTAAAATTATACAGGGACCAAAAGAAGCTTTCACAGATTTTTTTTTTTTTAAATAAAGATTGACTTCAGCTGTAAATAAAATGATACCAAATTCTAGACAAATAGTAATTGAATTTTTGGCTTTAAAAATACTAATTCATGGGCTGGAGAGATGGCTCAGCAGTTAAGAGCACTGACTGTTCTTCCAGAGGACCTGAGTTTAATTCCCAGCATCCACATGGCAGCTAACAATTGTTATTTTAAGATCTGACACCCTTACACAGTTATACATGCAGGCAAATCACCAATTCACATAAAATAAAAATAAGTATTTAACAACAAAAAAATAAAAAAATACTAATTCATAAGGCAAATGGATAAATAGGCTATTAAAGGCAAGATCAGCACCCATAGAGAAATGGATCAGAGATATAGTCAATACTGAATCTCATAGCCATAATGATGCTTGGATAGGAGAGATGATTTCCAAAGGCTGGAAGAAAACCCAAAATGTCAGGTGTTTTTATTGTGGCAAAAAAAAATCACCTAAAAAGGGACTTTAGAGGGTTAGGGTTAGGGTTAGGAGTGTTCCTAGAAACAATGTTTCTTTAATCCAAAGGTAAGGCACTTGTCTTCAGGAGTGTGCAGAAGATATCACAAAGGCTGACATTGGACCAATGGATGCAGATCAACAAGGGACAGACAAGGTAACCCTTTGCCATCAGTAAATGCCTAGAGGTGGGTGGGCTCATAGGCCTCCATATCAAATTTGATTTAGTCATTTCCTATCACCATGGGGGAAACTCCTCCCCAGAGCAATTAAGATTAGAGTCAACCAAGAGAGACCTTTTGATTAGAAGGGATGATAGTTATCTACCATTCAATCTAAAATAACTTATAAGACTAACAAATGCTTTTCATTTGATCAGATGTAACTTGTTAAAAGGGAGGTAAAAGTTAGAGTTGGGACAGGATTTTGATTTTGTCTTTCCAGGAGAATGAAGGCATGCAGCTAAGGAATCTGAAGACCCCTGGAAAAAATGAGACATCTGAAGAAAAACGTTGAATCATCCAGAGAAAATTGTTAGCTTATAAAGCCACGCCCTTCTCTGAGTTCTGATGTCAAGTCTCCTTTAAAAAAGGGTTTCCCACCTCTGAGTCTCTCTCTGCCTTTGCCCTCCCTCAGGAGCACTCTTCCCCTCATTTTCTTTCTTCTCTCCTTCTCTCTCCCCTTCTCTGCTTATCATAACCATCCCTGCTATCAGAACTTTAGTTTTTCTAACTCTTCTGTTAATCATAATGCTACCCATCTGACAATTAAGTTCTTTTTTTAAAGACTTATTTATCTATTATGTATACAGTATACAGAAGAGGGTATCAGACGTCATCATAGATGGTTCTGAGCCACCATGTGGGTGTTGGGAATTGAACTCAGGTCCTCTGGAAGAGCAGCCAGTGCTCTTAACCTCTGAGCCATCTCTCCAGCCCCCAGTAAAGTTGTTTTCTACTTAGAAACAGCCTTAAGTGTTTTATAATATCTGCTGCTGCTTTCTGCCCCATTCCCATGTGCATCCATAAAAATCTGCCACCAGATAACTTGGTAAATTCTAACCATACCAAATACACACAAAATCCCAACAAAAATGTCCTGAGGAAAAGAGTAAATTGGCTTATTGGTATATCACTAGGATAAAATTTTATAAATTCTCCCAAATGTGTGTATTTGCTGTTCTCTACAGACACATAATGCAAATAATCTTTTTGTAGTCCCAATTCAGTTAAAAATTAAAGCTAACTTTGGAGTTGGAGCATGATTCTCTCCTTTTGTAAAGCCAGGGATGCTTGTTTAAAAAAAAAAAAAAAACCAAAAAACCAAAAAACTCAAATCTCTGTCTCAAGTTAGAAGAGCAACCTATACAGGGGCCATAGCCATAGACCTGCCAGACAGATGCCACAGGGATGTGACAGAGACACAACAAGGAACCGGCAGCAGATGCAGAGGAAAGAAGCTGAAATGCTGCTCTGAGAAAAGTATCACCAAGGAATGGCAAAGCTTGCCTGCAGCCCAGTTTCCTGGAGGCATCTTAGTTGAGGCTCCCTTCTCTCAGATGACTCCGGTTGTGTCAAACTGATGTAAAACCAGCACCAGAAGGGAACAGAGAACAGGAGCTCTTAGAACTGACCCATCCTCTCTCATGAAGCATGTGGTACACCCTGAGGAACCTGGGACGATGTCTGTGCTTTGGATTTCTCGGGTAAGAGAGCTCCTTCCGGCTCAGGCTCCTCCTTTGCCCTCTGGTCTCTGCCCTCGGCTGAGTCTGCTCAACAGCTTCTGCACCAGCCCTTGACCTATAAGGCCGGGAGGAGGAGGCAGAAAGATTGTACAAAGCAGAAGTTACGGAAGGCTGCTATGAAAGAACACCTTCTGAACATGACAAGGCCACTTCGCTCAAGAGCTCACAGCATCTGTGGTTACCTATACAAGACTTTTCACAAGTTCAGGCTGGACACCACTGCAGCATGGATAGAGGACTGGCCCACAGGTCTCACCCCTAACTGAAGAGCTATTGGCAGTTGATTGCTGCAGGAGAGGAAGGGTCACTTTTCTTTGATGGAGTGGCCACCAGTAAGTTTGCCAGTGCTCTGGTGGATGGCCACACATCCATCCGTGCATATATAGGCAGCACTTATTGAACTCAGTGGATTATTTAAAAAAAAAAAAAAGATTATGACAGGGAGAGGAATATGAGAAGGAGTGCAGGGAGACGCTGGAGGAGGGAGTGTGGGGTGGATAGTATTTATTAAAATGCATTGTATAAATGTATGATATTTTAAGACTATATTTTCCTTTAAAGAACAATCTTCACACTCAGGTTTGCTGGGACTGCTTCAAGCTCAGCATAAGCAGATGTCCACTGAGGCCTCCGAGCCCCATCACTGTTATTGAGTCACTCAGAGTGCACACAACCAGAGTGTCCAACTCAAAAGATAAGTCTGGATAATCTTGGAAATAGTGCCAAAACTATAATGACAGGAAATACTTTAGACAGAAGGGTAGCCACCATGACAACTGGAAGAGAAACCTGTAAGACATTAAGGAGGAAGAGAAATGAAGGAAGCAGTTCAGCAAATCACCCCCAAATCTACACACGATTAAAAACGTATCTGTACTAAAGAAATCAAAATAGGGGCAGTGAGATGGCTCTGTGAGCAGACACGTG